>JBAMNC010000983.1:0-163934 GCA_037902135.1 Cetoscarus ocellatus | reverse complement strand
CTGTACAAATAAAGATTGATGATTGATTGACATTCAGCCAGTTTACAGGAGTAATTTATGTATTTAATGTGTAAAAGCATGTGTGTGTTTGTTCAGCTGCTGGAGTCCGTCATCCGCCCAGACACCTCTGTGGTGTCCGTGATGACCGTCAACAACGAGATCGGAGTCCAACAGCCCATCAAGGAGATCGGTAAGCACAAAACTTTCTTCACTCCTGTTTTATTGTCAAGTTATATTATCTGGAGCAGAGATTTTCAGTATTTAACTCAAGAGAGACATTTTTTTCCACTCCTCCCTTCAGAAGATTTGTCACAGAACAAATTTGACAGTTTTCATGTCTTGCCTCACTCCTGAGTCCATGACAAGCAGATAGACACCATTCTTTCAAGTGTGTGTGTCGTAAGAAGGAAGAGACGTGCAGAGTTCGCCCACTTCTAACTAGCTTAGCTCAAATAGCTGGAAGTCAGTGGGAAGTGTTAGCCTGCCTCTGCCTACAGTCATCAGATAAACTCTTCAGCAACCCTAAGCATTCCTGTGTACTTATTGATACTTGTTTTTTTACAGTATCATGTTACTTTATCTTCTACAATCATCGTATTATCTTCTTCTACTCACAAACAGAGGCTTTGTTTTGTTGACCCACTTCCGCGGTTGTTTGAGCTAGCGATGTGACGTTTGCGCACGAGTTGAGTCTTTCGATCAGCTCTTTTAAAGGAACGATGAGAACCGATTTGCAGTTGTGAGTGACCCTTTCGTTTACGTGACATTTTTTAATTTGCAGGCAATTTGCATTTAAGAATGGCTCGCAAACTGCGAATCGGTTCTCAACTTCACTTAAAAGAGACGTTCAAAAGACTCGACTCGTTGGGAACGTCACATCGCTACCTCAGACTGCCGCAGAAGTAGGTCAACAAAACAAAGCCTCTGTTTAGGAATAGAAGAAGATAATACGATCATAGTAGAAGAAAACATAACGCAGTAAAAAAACGAGTCACATCAAGCACACAGGAGTTGCTGAAGAGTTTATCTGATGACTGTAGGCAGAGGCAGGCTAACACTACCCATTGACCTTCAGCTATTTGAGCTAAGCTAGTTAGCGGTGGGTGACCTTTGTCTCTTCCTTGTTACTGCACACACAGTCAAAAAAATGGTGTCTACCTGCTTGTCATGGACTCGGGAGTGAGGTAAGACACGAAAAGAAAAAAATATTGGACTATCGCTTTAAGAAATAAGTACCTGGGTCTATATTTGACGCCATAGTACCAGAACAGGCTGCTTAATTGTTTCAGTCACTACTATAAGACAGAAGTTCAGTCGTTGCCTTTACTGCTCTTTCTCCACAGGTAAGATTTGTCGCTCCAAAGGCGTCTTCCTCCACACGGACGCCGCTCAGGCTGTTGGAAAAATCCCCATTGACGTCAGTGACTGGAAGGTTGATCTGATGTCGATCAGCGGTCATAAGATCTACGGACCTAAAGGTTAGTGATGCTCAGCATGTTTCCTCGGCTGTTACTGTTGGGTGTATTACTCTCGAAATTCAGTATGAAGGCATAAGGCTGCACAACTAGTTTATCCAGTCTCACTTTTTCAGCATGAACAGAGACTTGGACTCTGTGATTCAGGTCTTCACAGTTAAGATACAGAGTCAGAGCTTCTGGCTGTTTTTCACAAATGAAACACTCTGCAGACCCCATTAGTCAAAAATAGGAAATAAACCAGTTTTTTACCTCTATGTGACCTTCTGCCACACGATCCATGGCCAAGTAGTTTGAGACAAAACAACAGCGCTCACATGAGTAGTTTTAACTGGTTGACTGCTTGACCATGTTGCCTTTGCTTTGTAGCTCATGTATGTATTTAATCTGAAAAACTGCTTCTCTTTCACTGTTGTAATGTTATTGTACACTGCATTTTTGTCTCTTTCTCTTATTACTTTTATTATTTTTATCATTTCAAAGCCTCCTGTGGACAAGTGTTGAGAATTAGCACATGTGATAACACACTCAAACAATACATCTGGTTTGTCCAATGTAATTAGGGCTAAATGGTTTTAGGAAAAGATCTAATTGCAATTTTGCTGGCAGATATTGCGATTTGAATTCGATTCACATTTTTCTTTAAATCAAGCTTCAGTGCAATATTCACTATGTTTACAGTACAGACAACAGTAAGGAAATCAATGATCAAAAGCACATAACACATTATTCATCATCTAATATTGATGATAAATAATCTGTTTTCAGTATTTAAGGGATACTCCAACTTCTACTCCCAAGAAGAGGCTTTGTGTTGTTGACCTGCTTACCAGCACTTCCGTAAATGCAAATTACCTGCAAATGTATAAAATAGTTGAGAAAATAGTTGAGAAATTTTTGCAGGAGCGCTGCAAAAATTTGCAGCTTTGCGATCACATGATTGCGTTGTCTGAAATTGCGATTTTGATTCGAAAACAATAAATCTTTCAGGCCTAATTGTGATGTCCACGTCAAATAAAAATTGATACAAAAAATAAATATACCACTGTTTTTATAGCCCAGTTAGTTTAAACATCAAATTTAGCATGTTAGTTAAAAACATGAAAAATCTGTGATTTAAGTCTTTTTGTAAGATCTCTTTGTTGTAGTATTTTCCTGAACTTATAAAATATTATATTAAAAATGATTAAGAAACTGTTTTCAGAACGAGAAGGAGGCTATAATTTAAGAGGGGAACTGAACATTAAAATGCATCGTGTAAAAAGTAAGTGTGGGTTAATTTATGGAACAGTTTAGCAGGTGAATTGAAGAAAAGTAAAACCATCAGCAAGTTTAAAAGAATAGTTAAAACACAAATATTAAATAAATATAAGGATGAGGAGCTGCAGTTTAACCCAGGATGGTAATGGCATAGTCTAGAAAAATATGAATATACTGTCTTGTTTTGTACTGTCTTTTTCTGTGTGTGTGTGTAGGGTGTTATATGTATGGAAATTAAATATTATATAGAGGTGAAATATTATGTGTACATTGGTATATAAGTAGATAATAATATATTAAAGTCAATATATTATAAAAAAACATTGGTTCCTGAATAGATGGTCAATGTTGAACATATTATTAATATGGAGAAATTAAAAACTTGACTGTACTATGTAGTAATAACAGGAGTAGAATCAAATTAAGTTTATACTTCTTTCTACTCCCTTTTGAGCATGTAAACTTGCAGCACATGGAAGATATCATCAACAGTTTCCCTTCGTTTTTGTTTGTTATATGGACATGTTTGTTATTTACATGTTCGAAATAAAGCATTCAATTCAACTCAAAATGAAAATCAAATAAGGCTGCAGAATATGAATTTATCCCCAACTTTTTCACCAAGACATCAACATTAGACATGTCATTACTGAAGTTGTTTTCTTTTTAAAAGGGAAACCCAGATTTTGTGATCATGAAACATTTGTCTTATTTTATTTTATTTCTATATATGCGTTTTTTAATATTGTGTTCATTTTAATTCCATTACCCTTTTTTTTAATTATTAAGTGTATGCATGATTATGTTTAACCCCTGTACAGCACTTTGGTCAACCGAGGTTGTTTTTAAATTTGCTCTAAAAAAAACTTTGACTTGACTTATACCCCTGTGTTTTATAAAGTGTGATGAAGTTTGCTTATTTATGCGTACAGGTGTGGGCGCTTTGTATGTGCGCCGCCGGCCCCGGGTCCGTTTGGAGCCCCTACAGAACGGAGGCGGGCAGGAGAGGGGGCTGCGCTCGGGCACCGTCCCCACGCCGCTGGCTGTCGGGCTGGGAGCCGCCTGCAGCATCGCCAAGCAAGAGATGGAGGTGACAACCAAACGCTCAAATACTCGATAAATATTTAGAAGCACCTTATAAACACAGACTTTATGTGCACTTCTGAACATCTGGGGGTATAAAATATGAGACTGTGTTGTTTCTTTTGTCTCTGTGCAGTATGACCACCAGAGAGTGTCCATGCTGTCGAACCGTCTGGTTCAGAAGATCATGTCAGAGATCCCGGACGTCATCATGAACGGAGATCCAGAGCAGCGCTACCCTGGTACACGCTCACACTCGTGAAACCACACAAATCTGAAACTCTTGTACAAACACAAAATCTTTCCCCCTTCCCGACCAAGGACGGCAAACGCCAGATTATTTTATGTCAGACATTGAGGACTGCCAGCACAGAATACACTGCCTGTGGACACGACCGTATCTGTATAACTCTACTTATATGCTGCTGTTTTGTGGCAAGAAAAGAAAAAACTACTACTGAAGTTACCCATATGTTCTTTTCTTTGTAGGATGTGTTAACCTGTCGTTTGCATATGTGGAGGGGGAGAGTCTTCTGATGGCGCTGAAGGATGTGGCTCTGTCATCTGGAAGGTGAACAAACAAATATAATCAAATATAAATCTGCAGTTTTACTAAAACAGCTGCTGTGTTAAGTCAAATCAGCTTTCAGAAGCATCAGATTTGTTTGAGAGCCTTCTTTTTGTTCTCATGGACTCTCAAGTGCTTGGTTACATTCCTGCTCCTTCATATTCAACATTATCTCTGTGCCTTAAACTCGACTGCAGTAAATCAGACAGAAGAGTAAACACAGGTGTTCACATGTCCCTGTTTGAGGTATGTAAGAAATGCAGCTCATTTGTGAGAAGTATTTTAATGTGGTTGTCAGACCTCATGCAGGCACGGCCTGGCTGCAGGGCACCTTCTTGTTTCCAGCTGTTTTCAGAACAGCTCACAGTAGATTTAAAGAAAAAAATTGTTTCAGTATTAATTTTGCTGACTAATTATTTTCGTCATAGTTTTCATCAACAACCTTTTTTCCCCTGAAAAAAAACTAGACAGTAACTAATAAAAACAAGTGCACATGGACAAAAACTCAAACTAAATTAACTGACATTTTCATCAACAAATAAAAACTAGACTAAAATGTTTGACAGAGACTTAATCCAATCAGACCTAATGTGGTCATGTAGAAAGTAGGGACAAGTTAGGAATATATCCAATCACAGCTACTTTGGTTGTGTGGAATGGTTGGATGAGTCAAGAGGGACATCCAATCACAGCTGCCTTAGCTTGGTGGTGGTGGGATAAGTTGTGGAGCGATCCAATCAGAGCTCCTCTCTTTATGAATTGATATATTCATGTAGAGCAGGTTCACTGTTTATTCTCAATTCCGGTATTGTAACTGAGTGTCTGTTCATTTATACATTCAGACTTTACTAGCATTCAGTAAAGGGTTATTAGATGTTTGATTTTTATCCAAGTGTGAAACATGACTTCAGAAATTGAAGGAAACATGAAAAATGCCTTACCCTTTACACTTCATATATTAGTCGACTAAATTTACAGTAGATTTCATCGACTAAAATGTTGTGAAATTTCGTCTACTAAAACCAGACTAAAATGAAAACAGTTTAGATGACTGAATTATGACTAAAACTAAAAGATATTTTAGGCAAAAGACTAAAACTAAATTAAAAAGTGCTGTCAAAATGAACAGTGTCTTGTTTGTGCTCACAGCGCTTGTACCTCAGCCTCCTTGGAGCCGTCGTACGTCCTCAGAGCCATCGGAGCAGATGAAGATCTGGCTCACTCTTCCATCAGGTAAAAACATTTTAATAATAAAAAATAAATAAAACTGGAAATAAATAAATGTGAGCTTGAGTGAAGATGAATTTTTGTGTTTGGCAGATTTGGAATTGGCAGATTCACCACAGAAGAAGAAGTGGACTACACAGCGGAGAAGTGCATCCACCAGGTCCGCAGACTCAGAGAGATGAGGTGAGCTGATCGTTCTTTCATTTAATTAAAATATCTTTTAGTTTTAGTGATAATTTATTCATCTAAATTGTTTTAATTTTAGCCTAATTTTAGTTGATGAAATTTCAAAATTTTAGTTGATGTAGTTTTAGTTTTTGTCCATGTGCACTTGTTTTTATTAGTTACTGCCTATTTTTCTTCATGGGGAAAAAAGGATATTGATGAAAACTATGACGAAAATAATTAGTCAACAATATTAACACTGCCAAGAGATGAATAAAGGTCAATACAATCTAACATCTCACCCTGTCCTCCTCCTCAGCCCTCTGTGGGAGATGGTCCAGGACGGCATCGACCTGAAGAGCATCAAGTGGACACAGCACTAGACTCCCCCCCCCCAACTTCCTGTTTACTTCCTGGCTGGCACTGATGACGACGACGACGACGACGACGACGACGACAACTCCCCCCAGAGAAGTCTGGGAGATGGACCAGCTTTATCCTTCCTGTACACAAACACGCACAAATTTCCTGTCCGACTTGAAGTCTGTTTGTAGCCGTCGCCCTGTGTCCCGTAGAAACCCTCCTCCCGTTCTGCTTCCTCAGGAGACGCGGCTCAGAGAGTCGACCTTAGCGTTGGCGGCCTCTGCTTCATGTTTTTGTTCTGTTGCACGTGTTCGGCTCATGAGGGCCAGCGCGGTGATTCTGTCAGGCTGAAACTTCGGCCCTGTATCACAAAGTCAGGTCAGCTTAAGCCAGGGGGGTCCAAACTATGGCCTGGGGGCCTACTGCGGCCGCTAGAACACTTTTAAATGGCCTGCAGCAAACTCCAAAATTGCAATAAACATGGACCACATGAACATGGAGCCTCTGCTTGATTGGTGAGCAAAGACAGGGGGATTCTGGCAGCAGATATCACAAAAATCGAGAGGAAAATCTTCCTAAAATTTTAACTTTTCACCAGTCCATCTGGAAAAGAGCTCATAGAAAGTGTTTGGAGAGGGCAGAACCTTTTAGAAGCGTATTCAGCAGGTGATTGGACGATCGTGCCGTCAATCAACATTCATTACAGGCCAATCAGATAATGAAGTAGGCGGGCGCTACTGGGACTGTGAGACGCTTAGTAGAACAAACTCAAAACATGACAGACGTGAAGTGAATATATCCTTACTACAGAGAAGTTTGTAGTCAGGATATCTGTTTTCATTTAATAAAGAAATGTGGTTAAGATCTGATTAAACTGCTACGGAAGCTGTTTGCATCTATAGCAGGGGTGGGCAACTGGCAGCCTGGGGGCCACATGCGGCCCTGTGTCTCACTCAGTGCGGCCTGTCAATTATTTACAAAAAAAAAAATTGTAAAATATAAAGAAAAATTAACAACTGCTAAAAATGATTCATCATGAGTTACCAGTACTACATAATGCACAAATCAGGATGGATATAGATTGTTAGTACCTGTTTTGATTTTTTCATTCATTAAAGAACTTACTTTGCTATGATTGTGTCTCTAAATATCTTTTATGAGGCATTAAAATATAACTTATAGTGTAATTAAAACTATATTTGGAAACAGTGGTTGAGGTAATGTATTTGTACTTTAAAAACTAGTAAACACTGATCTTTTACTGAATTAAAAAGAAGTTCAGATTGGCTTTTGTTATGTGTCATTTAATCATTTTGAGTTATAATATGTTAATCTTGGTATAGTGATTTTTGAAGCTTTATTTTTGCCAATTTTTTGCTTATTTATGTAATCAAAGTTGCCCACCCCTGGTCTATGCTAATCTCTACAAGTGCAGTCACACCCTGCTGTGGTCTCACGCCTGTCTTGCACCTCTTCCTGCTCTAAAAGACTGAGGCCGAGCACAAACGGTGTAGATTGGAGTTTGTCAGAATGGATCTGCATGATTGCAGACATTGAATCAGGCTGATCCAGCTGCTGTGCAAGGTTAGTAAAGTTTGGCAGAGTTTGCTCTTGTTTTTTGTCTGAATGTGAAGATTTCCTCTGCTTCAGTGTCTTACTTGATCAGCGGACAATCTTCTGGTTGACAGAGCCTGCCAGTGACCGGACAAAATCCTGAACTTAAATACTCTCAAGTTGGGGTCTAATGTGGCCCCGTTATCCTGTTTTTTCTGTTTGTTGCCCCTCATTAAAAAAGTTTGGACACCCCAGGCTTAAGCTCATGTGAAGAGCCTGAGACAAACACAATAACAGACCCCTGAAGAAAGTGTTCATGCTCGGGTTTTACTATCTAGGTTTTTTAAATAAAATTGAAAAAAATGTTATTGTATCACAACATTACGCTCAGATAAATATGTTCTTATTCTCCTAATTTGTCTGAAGTTAACAAAGAAAAACCACTGTTTAACAGAATACAAGGTGCTGCATTTTTGTGGCCATCCTCCAAGATCCTGATCATTTTTGAACTCCTAAAGTATTCAAAAGAAAAATTGAATATTTGCAGTAATAATGGTGGAAATCTGGTGTGAAGCTGCCTAAGCTGCTAATCCTGCTTTCTGATACAGGCTCTTTTAAGGAAACAAAGATTTCCAAAGATGTGAAAACTGAAAGTGACAGATGTTACTAAAGCGAGATGTGAAGATAAGGATTAGGAGAACGAAATAACAGCTCCATTCACGCTGTCGTTTCAAGACGTAATATTTACGCCCCTGTGATGCTTCGCCTCGACTCTTACCATCATGGAGATGGAGCGGGGGAGAATTTGACCCCTGTTTGCTCCATGTCAGAGGTCATATCAGAGGTGTAATATGGGGAGAGGGGAGCATGCATCCCCAGCAGGGGAGAGAAGTGCTGTTTGTTAGTGGGTCTGCAGGTGAAACGCGGGGTCACGCTCTCTCGTGCTCCTCCAAAGGTTTATTACACTGAATGACAATGATGTCAGAAGTAATGGGAATGACTGGAGGAGTGGAGAGGGCTCATGAGATGAGGAAGATTTTTTTATTGTACTCTTCAAGAATAAAGTTTAATATTTAAATGAAAGTCAAAATTTAATTTAAAGTAAAGAAAACCTGTGAAATGTAATTAAAAGAGTAAAGTCAAAATTTCATACAAGAAAGGAAAAAATAGGAAAACTATTGAAAGAAAATAGGCCAATGTTGAAAAAAGTTTGTCTGATTTTAAAAGAATTAAAATGGCAACAAGATACAGTGGGAAATACAGGGAAAGGAAAAAAGAAAATTAAAGAAAAAAGCTGGAGATATTGAGAATAAATTGAATTACAAATATGAATTAAAAATTAAATTTGAGGAACATTTTGGAAATGACAAAAGTTAAAAATCTTGTTGAGGATTAAAAGTATATCATCAAGTTAAACTGTATCTAAAGAAAAGATCCCTAGTTTTGATAAAAGAAAACATTTTTAAACACATAAAAATTAAAGGTTGTTGTTTTAGTGGCAAAAAGAAAAATCTAAACAAGCCAAAACATACTTCAAATGGAAAAGTTCCAATTGTTAAAAAATTGAAATGCCAGGAACAGTTGCAGCACAATAAAAAAAAAAAAAAACATTTAAAAAAAACAACAAAGTGACAATGTGGGAAATGCCAATATGAAGTTGAAAATCAGTCTAAAGAAAAACAAAATGACGAGAAAAAAATTTCAATTCAGTTTAAGAAAAACATACAATATTTAGCAGAAAAAAGTGAAATGTCAAAAAATGTTCCGACACAATCTATAGAAAAGTTTGCAAATTTTTTAAAAGTTCAGTATTAAATATGATAAGCAAAGTTAAAATAAGGAAAAAGCTGCTGGGTAAAAATAATATGGTAAGATAAATATTTAAAAAGAGTTTATTATGAATCAAAATGTAAAGAATAAATTTAAAAACACTTTAAAGAGAAAAATACTGTTAAAAATAATGTTAAAATTTAAAGAAAGAAAATTTGAGATGTTCTGGAAAAATACTCAGGAAAAGTTAAAACAATTTAAAGAAAAAATAAATGTGAACAAGAAATTATGAATTATTAAAAAGTTTTTAAACGTATAAATATAAAATGAATTTTGTGTCAAAGAAACTTAAGAATTACAAGCAAACGTGTATAACATTATTCTTGACATTTCAAATTTTGTTTCAAACTCTGTTTTCCCTCTATTTTTGTTATGTTTTTAAATATTTTTTACAGCAATTTTGCTTTAGATTTCCTGCAAATTTGAACTTTTCCTCCACATTTTCATCTGTAATCTATTTCAATAATAATAATAAGAATTGGGAGGGAATTTAGTGACATTTCATTTTTTTAAGTTGAGTATCATAAGTGTTCTGGGCATCTAGATGGTTTCCTAATATCTTTCAACAGTATTTTCCTTTTTTGGTGACTGTATCTCATCTTTATGTTTTAACTTTGTTTTAAAAAATCAGGACTTTTTTCTCTTAATTTCAAGTTAAAACCGTTGTCTGATCTTCAGCTTTTCCCCTACAGTTTGCCTTTTTCAGTAGATTATTTTCAACATTGTTACTTCTCTCTTGACACAACAATTCTCATATTTTTATTTTATCTCTGAATGAGTGCCATGAAACTATCTTCCATTTCATTATTTAATTCCCGACCTGTTCCTAATCCTGCTCTGTAGGGACTGAAGGCAGAAGAACTAAATCTGTAGATTAAATGATTCATTTCTAAATCCGTCCCGCAGACATTTTCTCTCGCTGAGTCGTGCAGATCCTCTCCTGCTCAAACAGCCCTCTCTCACTCACCGTGCTTCCATCAGTGTTCAGTAATCTGCAGCATCGTGTCCGTGTAAACTCAGACAATCACAGTGTTAGCCACATGTCTAAATGATCTTATAAACTCTGGAAACACTTTAAGAGACTCTGACTTTAATATAATTATTTCACCATGATACAGAAAAATAAACCAGCCAGTGCATGAAAGTCTGAACACAAAAAACCCCAGATCATTGTGTTTGGTTTTCTGTCCTCACATTGTTAAGGATTCTGTATTCTGTTCCTGGATTTAGTCTGCTGAGCCTGAAACAGTCGTATTTATTAAACCCAGTATCTACTGTCCTCTACTGTTACTCTTGTCTTACACATTAAATAAAGTGCTGCTTCATGGTTATGCAATAAACTTAAGTTCTGATTTTTATGTCTCATTCAGATGTTATGTTCTATTTAGCTAAGTTTAAGTTGAAGTGCCACGTTGTGATGACAAAAATAATCAAGTATGTGAATAAACTAAAATTGAAGACAAGGCTTGTTGAAATAAAAGTGTAATAAAGGTTGAAATTTGAAAGTAGAAACCTCAAATCCATTGAATTTGGGACATTGTGAAAACAAAAACACAAGACAATAAATTGCAAATCCTTTTCAACTTGTATTCAACTCAATACACTACGGTAACAAGATATTTAAAGTTCAAACTTATAAACTTTTTTGTGTTTGATATTTGGTTTCATGCAATATACAGCCTTGGTAAAAAAAAAAAAAAAAAAAGTAGATCCTATGCTGACACCTAGAGGACAAAATCGAGCAATGCACACTAGACATCAACCCTCTCCTTCCTGTTTTCATTTTTTTTATCTAACAGTTGAGTTAGTGGAAAATAAATCCTATAATCATTTACATAGAAGTGTTATCAACTTCAGTCATTTTCTCGGGTCAGTGCATACATACTTTTACTCGAACTGACAGTATGTGATAGACATTTATCCATGATTTAAAATCTCTACTCAAAATCTCAGATGTAATATTACCTCAAGGACTCAAGTGTCAGTGCAATTAACTTCTCACACTTTAATTATGATTTTATGTATGTGAGTACATTTGTATGGGTATATATATTGATGTAGGTGTATGTGTGTTTGTTTACATAAACTTATTCATACAAACCTTTTCTACTATTTTTGATATATTGTATGGTTTATTGTATTGTCTACTAACCAATTTACCTATCTATTTACTCCCACCTTGCTACCTTGTTTTTTCTCTTCTAGAGAGGGGATCAGGGGAAGGGATTATTTTTTATTTATCTATGTATTATTTTATATGTTTTTTATTTGTATGATTTTTATTATTATTATTGTTACTCTTTAAAAAAAAAACCTTTATATTTACATCTAAATGTATACAGGGAGTTTCTCTGTAAACTCCATTTATAGGAATACTTGTGTGGGGATGAAACAAATATTTGAATATGTGTGTATATGTGTCATAAATCAACGCACATTGTCTCTGGGTGTAAATCATAAATGTTTGGAAAGAAAAAACAGAAACAGTGCTGTACAGTAGAGTCGATCGTATTAATTAGAAAGTTTGGAACTACCTATTAGTTGACCTGGTTAACCCCCCTCCAAGTTGGCGCCGGTACAGACGCATTTAGCTAGAGCGCCTGCGGCTTCTCGCTCTGACGTCAATGAAAGTCTCGCGGGGTCTCTCCTGATATCGCGACACTCGTGCCGACATTTCGTGCCGTTGCAGCCTGCAGGAGGGGAGAGAAGAAGAAAGAGTCCTTTCATGAGTTAAATCCAGAGTTTTTGTTGAAATCTTTCGGTAAGAGTCCAGCAGCGTCAGGCTGCTCAGTTGTGCACCTTCACACCGAGTCAGGAGCCGTTCACAGCGGGCGTCCTGCTTGTTTCTCCGCTTCAGCACACACACACAAAGGTTCACCCTAAGCTAGGTGGCTAATGAAGTATTAGCCTGCTCGTAGCTAAGCAAAGCTACATTCATTTAGCTGTGCAATAGGTTAGCTAGGTATATACGAGTATTTCATGCTCCCTGAATGTCTTACTGTGGATTTTTAATTACTTATATTTTAATGACTGTTTTGCAAATGCTCTGGTAAAATTTGAAATGTTGACATGAAACGGTCGATAACTGTTAGCAGCAGTTAGCAGGCTAGCTAACGTCACTTCTGTTTATCTGTCTATATCTGTTAAGGTCTACCTTTTGGTCTTGTGATGAACTGAAGGAGGTGTAGATGTTTTTATTCAGTTAAGTGTAATCTGTGTGGTCCTGTATTTGTGTATAAACCTGCAGGCCAGTCTATATAAGAGTGTAAAGACCGGACACGCCTCTGCTCTGCCGTCACTCCTCACAACATCCAAACTGCTCAATAAACGATGTTCAGTCAGGCTGATCCGTCCGAAGAAATCGAGTTTTATTCCTTTAATTCAGGGCTTTGTAAGAAATAAAGTCCCATGCAAGTGTTAAGTGTTTCAGCAGCAGTGCTCGGTGTTTCCCTGAAGCTGGTTGGAGGAGGTGGTGGTGACTACATTTGACAGTTTTCTGCTCTTTTACATTTTAATCATCAGCAGTGCGTCCTGTAAAGACAGCCAGATAACACCACGTGCATAAATCAGCAGTTTTCAGAACAGTTTTGCCTAGGGCTTACTTAAGGTCAATCCCAATTGTACCCCTTAGCTTGTCTTCCCCTTAGCCCTTGGTTTTGCGAGTTCAGGTCTAGTGAAGGGGTATCCCAATTCTCTGTAAGGCTAAGGGGAAGCGTTACACAGCCCTTGAAACAAAGACAAACCGGGACCTCACTTGAAAGTAGGGCTGTCACCTTATATTTGGTATTCGAATGACCATTCGAATATGGGGATAAATATCTGTAACTGAATAGTAAATAAATATTCAAATGTAAAATGTTGAATTTAGCGGCACATCAGGGCCCCTAGAAGTGACCGTTTTATCCAGCAGAGGGCACTGTCAGCGCAGCTTGTCCCTCAGCCACATAAACTGCTCTCTTGACCTAAACAAAGAGTTGCCACTCCAATCGGACATTAACAACACCGAATCATCTGAGGAGCACTGTGTGGTAGTATTTTGGGTTCTACACCATTGTTGGCAACTTTAAAATCAAAGGCTGTGTTTCAGTTATGTGCAAAGCAGTTTACTCATTTGTCCTACATTTCAAATTTGCGGGCTCAACCAAGTTATACAGCCGAGTGCAGTGGCACTTCGTCAAGAGTTCAACCCCGCGTGACTGCAATTTGTTCTCAGGGTCTTGACTGAAGGCGCGGATTAGAGAGTCTCTGTCCCTTACTGGGGGAGGGGGGGCAAAATAACCGAGTATCTTTGGTTATTTGGGTGTATGTTCGAAAACCATGAGTTTGATTTTTAGGAACAGTGACAGCCTTACTTGAAAGGAAGGGGTTTGAGAAATTTCCCATAATACACCCCGCCCACTGAAGAGATGGCAGAGCAGAGACCGAAGAAAGCGCATAATTATAAGTAAATATTAAATTATTAAGTTAATATCAATCACAGCTATTATCGCATCTGCCTGCGACACAGCTAGCGAGCGGCTCTGGGTGACGAACCAAGAATTGAGTGGCGTCTCGTTTCTTCGGGGCATGTTTTCACCCCTTCCCCTTGGCCCTCAAAACAGAGGGCCATGGGGAAGGGGTAGACAAAGGGGTAAGATGAAGGGGGAGGGCTAAGGAGTACAATTGGGATTAACCCTTGATTCCAAATCTCAAGGTACACCTTGATATGATTGGCCCATTGACCTTACATTAGGATGCAATGGTATGAAAATTTCGTATCACGCTTTTTGTGAACAAAATTACCACAGTTATCATTATTATGGCGGTATTGTTGCCATGTGCTCAAAATGTTCAAAAGGTACCTATACACACACTGAAATCATTTAACAAAGTTTTATTTAGTTAAAAAATAATTTTATTTAAACAGTAATTCTAACCCTCGGAAATTTTACAGCGGTTTATCACTTTATCGGTAACTGTTACATCCCTACCTGGCATGTTTCGTGCTTGTAACAGTACCTTTTTAGTCTAATCCATATATATAACCCTATAGATGCCCGGCAAGATATGATAGACAACAGAACACAAAATAATCCCAACATTTACTTCTAAAGAAGCTGAAACAATCATTCATTAGTTGTTGTTAGGTTGCATTAATGTCTAACCTTGCAAAACAGAAGGACCTGCCTGATTCATCGTCTGTAATCAGGTAGATCCATCGTGCCAAGCTCCAACCTACGACGACTGTGAGCAGCCCAAAGTGGCACCACCCAACCAGAGTCCTTTAGAGCAGCTGGGAGCTACTAGTGAGACTGCCCATACAGAGATGAGCATAGATGCTAACAGCATTACTGTATTTATCATATGAAAAACAATTATCAACACTACAAACTTCTCTATTGAAAGGATCTTTTCGCTCCACTTTTGACATGTTTTGCAGCAGTAGCAGGCACCTATTACATTATTTGATTGGCCCAAATTACTGTGATTGACTAAACGATCGTCCCATCACCTGCAGGGTATGCACTGAAGGGTCTGTGCATCCTGAACCTTTTCTATGGGCTCTTTCCCTGAGGTACTTGTGAAATATATTCATCGGTCCATCTTGTCTGACAGGTTAATCAATATCACGTGGTTGAACAATTCTCAACAAACTTCAAAATTTGCTTTAAGGCACCTCAGTGTTAATTAAACTTAATATTGTGTAATCCTAACAGGTGAGCTGTGTGTGTGAAGGCTTACTGCAGGTGAAGTAGTCTGTCATAGTTATAATCCCAGAGTGCAGGAAGCTGCAGAAAAAAGATGAAACAACCGTGTATGTGGTGTAATTTCCGACATGAGACAATGTCCCTCTGGTGCACATAGATTGTAATTTGATCCTCTTTTTTATGAGGGATGACAAATATTATGCCAGGGTGGTAGCCTGCCCAAGTATCGTGTGTGTGTGTGTAATCTCTGATGTTGCGGCGCTTGCAAGAAATAGGAGTTTAAACATAACAAAAAACAAGAAGTTGAGGTTTAAATAAATTAGTGATTTCAACATATGAATCCAAACTCTGCCAAGGGCAAGACTGTGTGCAGTGTATGTCTGTGCCAACTTGTTTTGCATGCCACAATTAAGATTTTCTGAATCCAGAAACACAGGGTGATTTGTATCACAGTTCTGGGTTTATGATTTTATCTAATAATACTTTTAGACAATATTTCAGTTGTTTTAAAGCCTCAAGTTTAAAGTCAGTTTATTAAGATGCTTCACTTTCCTTAATTAGTGTGTTACTGTCCTTTCCCCCCTTTTTTATGACAGTATTTTGATTATTTCAGGTTGTTCTGTACCAAATAAATCAATGAATATAATTTTTGTTTTGATGAGTGATAAATTAGGGCTGCTTCCATTACTAAGTATTGCAGTTAGAGTTTGTTTTTCACCTCAAATTGTCCTTTTTTGTACTATTCTGTTTTGTATTTTTAAGTATCGTTACCACCATAGGTGATTTATTAGACAACTGCAAGTATGCCCGTTTGGAAAAAAATCTTAGGGAGTTGACAGTGATAACCATTGTCCAACATTTCCAGTTATTTTGTCTTATTTAATGGTTTCTATAAAGGTCTCTGGATTATGTTGATCTGCCATTGATTCGATCAGCGAGTAGAAGAAAATGATTTTTTGGCTCTTTGAATTGTAAAAATTTGATCTTTATGAAGTCTTAGCCCTTGTGTTTGATTCTGGATGTTTGTGAACTGATTGGAGCTCTTACCAAAGGTATCTGCATCCTGGCAGTGGATTTGTGATTGTTTGGTTTTGTGAAGGAGACAAATATTGTTTTTAATAAGTGAAAAATATTGTCTTTACTCCTGTAGAAAGTGTTTGATAAGCTGTGTGGTCAAAGCCTCCAAATATCCAGACCTTGTCTGATGAACTTGTCCGTCATTGAGCTCCAAGTTGGTCAGTTTTTGCTCATTTCCCCCAAAATGTGGTCAAGTCTGTCCATGAATGGCATTCTTCTGTTCTTTCTCAACACCTCTCTTTTGCTGTATTTTCAGAGTTTTTATAAACAGGTGTCTGTGCTCAGGATTACAGGCAGTGATTTGCCTTTTTCATGAAAAGAGATGAAATCTGCTTTTTGATTTTCTGATTGGTTGTTGGTGCTTTGTGTCTTTTCCAGCTGGATTTGCTTCAATGTTTTTGTGAGTTTCTCTGCAGGTTTTGTCGAACCTTTGCGCCACACTGGATCTTTTAGTAGCTGCTGCTGTTTCCTCTGAAGCTGTTTTGTGCTGCTGCTGTTGTTTGTCATAAATGGGATGTTAAGAGGTTAGTGTGCTGTGCTTAACAGGTATGTTCACTCTTGAAGGATGGTTTGCTGCCATATTTCAGTGTTCGTGGGCATTGTCACTTTTGAGGCATGGAAGTCGTCCAGCGTTGATGGTGTCATGCTTTTGTTTGAGGGTGTGAGCTGCAGGTAGCGGCCACACCCAAACTGAAGATTTCAGAAATGTTTGCAGTGTTAGCATTTTTTCATCAAGTTGCTGAATAACTGAGATGTCAGAGTTTGATAGGTATCTATGGTGGACCATATTTAGGATAGGGCCTCACTCATGAAATGACCAGAACTGCACATCTGGATAGGGGCCAGTCATTGTGTAATGTATTTCACCCATTTTGAGAAAATGCTGAATATGATTGAAGGTGATTTTGAGATTGTAACTGGCTCTGTGATGTTTTGTGAACCATAGCTAATGATACTGCCAGCCTGTCTGTGGCACATTTAGCAAGTCATCACTGCTGGGTCACAAGAGTGGGGTTCCAAACAATGCAATGGTAGGAAGTTCCAGGGTCTGAAATTACTGTTTTCATACCAAGTTAGTGGGTAAATAAAAAAAAAATAAAAAATCATAGGCCATGCAGATTTTTACTGGTCAAAATTGTATATTGTCTTTTTGTGTCATACATTTGTTTCATTGAATTTAATTGAGTTATGGTAAGGTGTTCCACACATCTGAATTATTATACTAGAAAATAAAAAATTGCAGAAGAAATACTGATACTGATGCATCGTGACATTACTCCAGAATTAACATTTACAATTACTTAGATTAGATAGGACTTTATTAATAATAATAATAATAATAATAATAATAATAATAATAACAACTTTATTTGTATAGCACTTTTAAAAACAGGTTTACAGGTGCTTTGACAAACAGACAGGAACATACATCATCAGCACAAGGGGAAAAAAAAACCAAGAAGCTCAATTTAAAACAAGGCACTATTACAGAAAAACACAACAGACATAAGAATGTCATAAGGACCCAGACAATACAGGAACCCTGTAACCCTGTATTAATCCCTTTGGAAGACTCCCACAGAGAAATTAAGATTCTAGTAGCACCATTTATAGCAGATAAAAAGTTATATAAAAAGTTAGATAAAACAAAAATATAAATATAAATATGGCTACTGGCTGGCTACCGCTCCTTCCTTAGATCAACTAGAGGCAATTATTATTGATCAAATTAATAGGGTATTATAGGAACAAATATACTTTTATGTCAAAATTATTTTCCCCAATTAATGTATTTAAACAGGATTTTTATGTACATTAAACACTGTTCAGTCCGATTGAAAGGACTTTCATTGAAACAAACAATATTTACTGATTATTATTATTATTATATCTCTTACTTAATAGTAGGGATGGGAAAAGGTGATTGCATTTCACTCAAAGTTAAATTTGTTTCTGTTCATTTGTACTTTCGGAATTTACTAGCATTCAGTAAAGGGTTATTAGATGTTTCCTCTTATCCAAGTGTAAAACATGACTTCAGAAATTCAAGGAAACATATAACACTGATGCAAACACTGATGCAAACTCATTAAAAATCTACCCACCACTGGCGCTTGAAGGATTTTTAATTTCAGACCTTTTTACATTTGAAATGATTAAAAATCATTGCACAAGGTCTGCCTTTGTTCTTGTAAATAAAAATCTTGTTAAGTTTGAATGTTGGCCTGCAGAAACTGTCTCAGTGGTCCCGTGTTGGTCCTGGTTCAGGAGACTTGAAGATTGATCTCATTCTGCTAAAGTTCAGAGGATTTTTGAAAGGGGAGCATCTCCTCCGTCTCCTTTTGTTCAGTTGGACTTGGGTTTGTCAGAGCAAGCTGGATTGTTCTTCTGCGCCTCTCTTCTGTTTGCTGTCTCTTCTGATCAGCTGCTGTCTTTGGTGCCGAGCTGCCTCTCATTGGCTGGTTTTCCTTTTGCTAAATCTGCTCTGGTTAATGTAAAGCTAATGCTGTGCTGGTTGACTTGATGCCAATGTTGCTCTTGATTTTATGTACCTGAAACTGCTTTTGTTGAAATGTTTGCTGTTTTTGCTTTGGTTGAATCATCTCTGCTGTTGCTTCTGTAAACATGATGCAAATGTTTCGTTGTCACTGTATTGCAGATCTGCCGGTTGATATGTTGCTTGTTGGTCTGATGCTGCTTTTGGATGAAGGACAACAGGCCCTGGTGGACACCTTCTTGGTCTTTGAGGGTGTTGTGTTGGTTGGTTTGGTGGGAACTGGCTGTTTGAAACTTTGAGTCTGGTTTGAAGTTGTTAAGCTTTGGTCATGGTGCCTTTTGGTTGTCAAGATTCTTATTTTAAGTACTTTTTGTGTACATAGATGAAGGAGCCCTTTCAGCATTTTGGACACATGCATCACTCAATGCTTTTTAATTATGAAACTATTAAAAATGACACAAATGACACAAAACATTAGCTGTCAGTTGCTAAAACACTAGCGCTGTAAAGTTAACATAAAACTGTCGGGTTTGTTTGTCAATGCGGTTGAATTCCATCCATGAATTTCCATGTTTTCTGACCCTTTCACCAGGTCTGTGTCCCGCAGAACTCCTCTGTCTGTTTAACAGGAAAGCTATACACTGCTTAGTTGCATTGGTGAGTTGAAAGCTGCATGAGATTCATCAAGATGTCTTCAAATATCTTTGTTTCGCATGGTAGACAATAGCAATGGTTATATGTAAGAAGCAAGCTGCACAATTTTCCCAGGGCTGGCACCGAGTAATTCTTGTGAAATTGGAAGTCTTCAGTGATCATTTATTAATGAGGTTGTGCTTCATGTTTTCTTCTTAAATTTAAAATATTTTGCTTCAAATTGAAGCATGTTAACTTTGGATATTACTTTCAATATTGTAAGACAATCTGATTTGCTGCGTACTGTCTCAGATCTCCAACAAAAGGAGCTGAAACTATTAGATTGTTATATTAGACTGGCATACTGCTGATATTTAAAACTCTATTATCTTAAAAATTTGCTTAGTGAATGAGAAATCCAGTGAGTTTTTAGCTATATTATTTGGACTTGTCTCAGAGCTGTCAGAGAATTTTACCTGCCCCTGTTGCATGCACACTTACAGGTAGAAAAAACAAATGCTGTCAACAAGCTACCCTAATTTTGGCCATACTCTGCCACGGACAAAACATACAATGTGCATAATATATCCTGTTTTGTGTTTATGGGTGTGTGGATGAATGGGTGTGCATTTATATACAGCAGGTGACAAATTAAGTGGGGAAAAAACCTGATGATTGCCCAGAAGAAGACTTGAAGGAGATATATTGGAGCTTTTCCAGTTGTGGTCTCTGCTCAACTCCACACCGTTTGGATACTACTCGATTTGTTTTCTGTTAAAAAAGACTTTGATAGTACCTCTTTAGGGTAGGTGGAGTCGTCATAGCATGGCTGCTTTTGACTACTGCAGCATCTTCATAACAACAAGGGAGGAAACTGAATCAATAGAGCCACCAGCCCCTAAAGGTGTGTTTCCACCAAGCAGTTCGGCTCGATACGGCACGCAATTACTTGTGCTTCCACTGTTGGATAAGGAGTTACCCAAATAACCAACTCCTGCTTTTTGGCAGTGCAGAGCATACCAAACCAACCCTAAAGGTTGGAGCTAAAAGTGCTGCAGTCTGTTCATTGGTCACAAACATCGTGAATTCCCATGTGACAACAGAGAAAACAAAACGCATACCTTGCCGTGTTCAAATAACCTATGGATTTTGAGTGATTCATCCTCTGCTGTTGCTGTAAAGAATGTCCACATGAAACAATGCTCCATGGAGTACTGGAGAGCTGTAAGTCCTCCGTTGTTGCTTTACTTCTGACTTCTTCAACTGCATTGTGCTGCTGTGATGTTGAGCAGTTAGGGCCTGTTTACATGACAGCGTTGTCACCTGAAACAAAAAGGTTTTTCCTTTGCATTTTCAAAAGCTACCGCATACACATGGATCTGCAAGAATGACTGAAAACGTGGTAGCTTGCATGCCAGGCCAGTAGTTGGCGATGTAAGTTGGTAGTGAAACAGCGTTGTTACAACACGTCTGCGTACTACCACTTTTCAGTGAAGACAAACTTTTCTCAAACAACAGTGGCGAGTACATCTCCGTTGGTCAGAACATTGACGCATCAAATCCACATTTTATTGGAGGAGTGGTAACAAACCGAGCACAGTTAGCAGCACACATGTTGCTTGGTTATCGGCCATAAGTGTTGTTGGTGTTCCTAGGTGCACGTGCAACATTTATCTGAAAGAGTACAGCACATGCGTTTTCCCTGAAAATGGCAATTTCTGTTACATGGAGACAAAATGAAAATGCTTTCAAAACTTTTCACACTGGACTCCGGTTTCAAAAGTTTGCAGATTCCGGCACAGTTCTAGTGTAAATGGAAGGTGTAAATGCAACGAAAACTCTGTTTTTGTTGTCGTGTAAACGGGCCCTGACATAGCTGGCATGACCCTGCTCCTAACTCACATCTTGCTTTCAAGTGAGGGTCCCGCTGGCATTGGAAACGCAAAAAAGATCAGACTTAACCGCTCCAAACTGTACTGAACCAGACCAGACCACTAGGTGGAGACAAGGCATCTGTGGCTTTTTGTCACAGTGAGGAGATAGAATTTGGTCTAAAGACAAACAATAGACTAAAGTATAGTAAAGTCCAGGAAGTCGTATAGCACACTTGGAACTCCACTTTAGGTGATGCAAAAAGCTGAGCTAAGTTCTAGGTAGGAACCTTGATAGAACACCTAAATAACCGAGTAAACCCAGGTCAAGCTGATACAACCTCATATGACTTGATCATCATCAGCACCAAATGAGGTTTAAGTTTTTTCCTCTTGTTTGTCACCTGTCTCTATATAATAAGTTGTTCTGAGTTTCATTCCTTTATTATTCTTCATCCCTTTCTAACAGCCTATCAGAATGATCGGTGGAGCTGCGTTATTGATAAGTTGCCTCTGTTGCTGTTAAACATGAAGTCAGACCATTTTTCAACTATTTTAACCAAGATTTTTAAACCTGTGTCGAAGTTGCAGATGATTTAAGGCTTAAGTTGAACTCTTGTCCTGCAATATGTTCACCCCAATTTCTCCAAACAGTTCAACCACTGGTTTCCAGATGCCAGGACCCTAAAAAGGAAAAAAAAATCTCATATTGATGTTTATGTTAATTTGTTATATATGCATTAAACCAATACGTGCCTGATCTTCATTATCCCTTGAAGCCAAGTTTTAGAGTCTTGAGAAAACATCTGGAAACCACTGGTCACCCTTTTCTTTTCTTCATCTGATGGAAGTATTGCTTTCTCCCCAGGTTGTAGGGCTGTTGTTTTGCAGTCAGTATGGCGGTAGTCATCAGGCTGCAGGGCCTGCCCATAGTAGCTGGCACCATGGACATCAGACACTTCTTCTCTGGCCTCACCATCCCAGACGGGGGAGTGCACATCGTAGGTGGCGAGCACGGTGAGGCCTTCATCGTCTTTGCCACCGACGAGGATGCTCGGCTGGGCATGATGCGTACAGGAGGATCCATAAAGGGCTCCAAAGTGTCGCTCTTGCTTAGCAGTAAAACTGAAATGCAAAACATGATTGAGCTCAGCCGCAGAAGATTCGAGGCTGGTGCAGGTGCTGTGGAGACCGTTGCACCTACAGCGGGAAATGCAAACCGTCAGGCAGCCACCCCCATACCCACAGTACAGCCGGGAGCTGGAGGAAGAAGTGGTAGTCATGCAAACCAGGGCTTCAGCAACACCTCAGCCTCAGTGACATCTGCAGCTTCATCTCACGAGCCACCAAGCAACAAGGTGGTGGCCAGCGTGGTGCCTAGCTTCCCAAATAGCTACAGCTCTGCCCCCACAATCACCACTGCTCTGGCATCCCTTAATGCAGGGCCCCCACCTATCCCTCCACTTCCAAGCATGCCCTCCATGCCCCCAATGCCAACAATTCCTACCATTCCTGTTCCCCCTCCAGTGTCATCACTACCTCCAGTGCCTACAGTCTCTCCTCTGTCCCAAGGACCTCCTGTACCGCCTATGTCCCATCTCCCACACATGTCCTCGCTGCCTCCCTTCAACCCCTCTTTACCTCCACCAGCTGGTCTTGCTTCTGGTCTTCCTCTTGGAACTCCAAACCCCATGCTATTCAACCCCCTCTCCCCGCTTGCCTCTCTTGGCCTGCAGGCCCAAATGAAAGCTGCCGCTGCTGCTGCAGTTGGCGGAGCAGGTGCAGCCAATCCCGATGAGTTGTTTGTCCTCCTGCAAAACCTGCCATTCTCCTGCTCAGAGGTGGAGATCAGGGCTTTTTTTCGGGGTCTTGGTGTGGATGGGGTTCGCCTGATGAGGGACAACCAGGGCCGGCCTACTGGCAGGGCTATGGTCAAGTTCTTTTCCCCCCAGGAAAGCTTTGAGGCTGTCAAGCGAGGAGGGGGTATGATGGGACAAAGGTTTATAGAGATCACCCCCAGCTCTGAGCGCCAGTGGGCAAGTCTGAATGATAGTGTGACGGGCATACTTATGCACGGTAGCAGCAAATCAAATAACGATCAGCAAGACCAGCAGCACCGCCGTAGTAATTCTGGGACAGGGTCAAGCAGAAGGGATGAGCGAGGGAGGTCCAGATCTCCTCATCGACAGGAGTTCTGTGTTTACCTAAAAGGCCTGCCCTACGAAGCAGACAAGAAACAGATTAAAGAGTTTTTCAACAATTTGGCAATCATTGAGGACAGCATCTACATTGCTTATGGGCCCAACGGCCGTGCCACAGGAGAGGGCTTCCTTGAATTTAAAACAGAGCAAGACCACAAGACGGCTCTGGGTGCTCACATGCAGTACATGGGCTCTCGCTTCATCCAAGTCCACCCGATAAGTCGAAAGGGAATGCATGAAAAGATAGACTCCATTCGCAAACGTGAAGCAGCACATGGTGATGGCAAGAACAGTGATGGCCTAAAATCACCCAGGAATTGTGCCCATATCACCAACATACCTTATAACATATCCAAGAAGGATGTCCGAGCCTTCTTGGAGGGCGTGGGGCTCTATGAGGATACCCTGAAAGTCCTGACAGACAGTCATGGCAATGGGTTAGGTCAGGCCATATTCCAGCTACGAACTGAGGAAGATGCACGCAAAGCTGAAAGACTGCACCGCCAAAAACTCAATGGCCGGGATGCCTTTGTCCATCTTGTGACTTTTGAACAAATGAAGGAAATTGAGCGTAATCCCCCTCCCCAGAACAAGAGAGGCCACCGCAATCAGAACCAGCAAAACCAAAATCAGAACCAGCATCAGCAAGCACAGCCCAGTCCTCAGCAACCACAGATCAACCCATTTGCAGGAATGGGCGAAGAGTTCAACTTCCTCAGAAACACCATGGGGAGTCTCAATAGTTCCCCCTTTGTGACTCCATTCTCTGCCCCGGGGAATGGACTGGCAGGTCCCCCTCCTCTTCCTCCTCTGGCTGCAGGGTTGGGGGATGTCAGTCTGGGAGTTGCTCCCCCACTTGTTGCTGGTCTCCCTGGAGCTCCATTATTGGAGCCACCAAGCTTTCGAGCTGGAGCAGCGGTAGGGGCCCCATTTGGCCAGGATGGCCAGAGAGGTTTGACGCCGTTTGAAAATGCCAACAGAAAGGGGGGTGCCGGAGGACAGAGCCGAGGAGGAGGGGCCAACAACAGCCAAGGGCGTTCAGGGGTTGGCGCTGCTAGCGGACAGCAGAGTTTCTCAACAGGAGCTGATGGTCTCCACAACCAACCAAATCCTGGTGGATCCAGTAATCCAAATGGTCAACGCGGTGCCTCTGGCCCAACAATTGTTAAGTTACAGAACATGCCGTTCACCGTGACAGTCGATGAGATCATGGACTTCTTTTATGGCTACCAGGTTCTGCCAGGCTCAGTCTGCCTGCAGTTTAGTGAGAAAGGCCTTCCAACTGGAGAGGCCATGGTGGCCTTTCAGAACCACGAGGAGGCCAGTGCTGCTGTCATGGACCTCAATGACCGACCGATTGGAGCACGTAAGGTCAAGATAAGCCTTGGTTAAAACCCATCCCGAAAGAAAAGGACTGAACCGAAAATAAAAGATCTTAAGCACATCTTGCTTAAATACCCCAGAGCAACAAAACCAACAATTTACCAAAACGCTTGACTGAACTTGAACTCGACTGAGTGCAGATGGATTTAGTTTTTGTCCTCACTGACTGTAACTTTTTTTCTGTGTAGTATTGGCAGGTAAGACCTGCCCCTACAGTCTGTCCAAAAGGAAGACTTTGAACCAGACTTGACACCTTTCTACATCTTCTCTACTGACTCTGGTTGCTTAAAATGATGATGTTGAAGGCTTGTTTTCAGTTTCCTTCTCACCTTTTGTCAGTAAGCTCCAGTTGAGACACGCTGAACATCTGTTATGTTGCTGTGGAAAAATCATGCCCGTGACAAACCGTGTTGCTGTATGTGCTAATCTGCTACGCTGCTGTGGTTTATGGTTATACGTTAATGTGCTATGTTGCTTTGGGGAAACAAAACTGAGAAGCTATGATAAAATGCTGCCATGATAAAATGTCCATGCTCTTTTGCTCTGTTGTTCCCATGTTAAAATCTTTAGTTGCTCTTCTGCTGTGCTAAAATCTGCTGTTTCGGTTATACATGCTGTAGAGGAAAAAACATTTAGTGAAATGATTAACTGTTCCTTCGATTAGGTTCTTACAACTTATCATGCTAACGAATAATGTTGATAAAAAGTTGTATGTTCATGATCAAGTGTTTATGCTCTGTGACTTTGGTGAACATGCTTTGTTTCCTAAATGCTAACCCACTCTGCTTTAGTAAACTGTTAACGCCATGCTGTGCTCCAGAGGTGCTCTGTTGCTTTGTAGAGGAAGTGTGATGGACAGACTGCAGACTCTACTTTTGAAAAAAATGTCTAATGGCTGTTGATTATTTCTGTCACAACTCTCTGATGTTGCCCTCACTCTCCTCCTTCACAGATCATGCTAAAAGGTCTTTGACTGTAGATCACTGATATAATGTCTATAGTGTTTTTAGTCTGTTAGATTTTTGTTGTGTTTTTGTTTGATCATGTTTTGGATATTTTCACTTTTGAACCTCGACATTTTTTCTGTTGTTAGTGTGAACAAACTTGTATTTCTGAACACGATGTGGAGTCTCCTCTGCTTTGGCTAATAAAAGGACATTCCTGATGCTCACCTGAAATCAGCTTTTTTGACTGTCTGCTCTTCACTCTGATTATAGTACTATGTAAGTTTGATGGGTTATTGAGTTCTCATGTTGATATGGTTATTGAAATGTATGCTTGGGTGCAGTTGATGGTTCAGTGGTTTGCTGTCAGTAATTTTTTTTTTTTTATAAATCCAAGACAAAGCAACACATTTTGTCGATGCAGTTTACACTAGGGATGAGAATTGAAAAGCCAATTCCAGTCAAGAATCGATAACAACTCCCTTAAAGATTTGTTATCATTGTTTTATGCTTTACGATTCCCTTATCAATTCATTTTACTTTTTCGTGCATGCTTGGTAACTCAAGGATGTCACACTCTCATCAGAGGCAGTCAGCAGAAACGATAAAAATGTCAAAAATGAAAATCAGGGCAGAAGTAGTCTAAATTGTGGCCTTTTTTTATCGTACATTTTTTTTTTTATCAGGTGAGACATTTGAAATTGTTGCCACTGAAAACGTTTGTAGGCAAACTTTTGCTTACACAGGAATCGATAAAGAATCAGATCGATAAGTAGAACAGATGATACAGAGTTTCTGCGGGGCATTAAAAAGCATTAATAGTCATTAAATTGATTTTGTGAAAATTAAGGCCTTAAATTGCATTAAAAATCATTAAATTTGATTCTCAGTGGCATTAAAAATTATTTCTGTAGTTTTCAAGAAAACTATTTAATAATATGTGATAACAATAAAATACGATCTAATTATAAACTGATTTGCTAGATATGTAAATCCGCATAAACATGCAGAACCATTGTGATAATTGTTTCTGGCCGGTCAGGTACAGTTGCCGTAAAACCAGATGTTTGGGAGATGGCCAGGGGGCTGGACCAGGTGGAGGAAGAAAAGAGAAATGGGGAAAGGCAAATTCCAGCAAAAATGGCTAGAAAATGTGGAATTCCGAGAATGGCTACAGCCTGTTGGTGGTCAAGACGGGGAAGGATTTTGCAGTGCTTGTAAAAAAAAAAAAAAAAAATGAGCTTGGTACAGTCTGATATTCTTGAGTTCACAGTCATGGCATTAAAAATTTTACAGTATAGCATTATAATGGCATTAAATAGCATTAAATTTGACTGGCTGTAATGGCATTTGTATCAATAAATTCTCATCAATTCCCATCCCTAATTGCCGCCTAAGTTGCAAGCTCTGCCTAGTTTTTTTTTATTAATTTTATTATTAATTTATGGGCAGTTGTCTGCCCTTTAGGATCATAAATCTATTTTAAAATCATTTTTTATAGCTGTAACTTTGTGCCTGGTTTTACCAACGATTTACTTTAATACAGTCTTTTCATAATTGGCCATTCAACCCCAGGTGAGTGGCTTTTGGAAAACCAACCCATGGAGTCGTGTTATTTTTTACTAGTTGGCTACTTATCCATACTTTCTTGTATTCAACGAAAATTAAGCAGTATACAATGGTTTACACGATTTCTTAAGAAAATTTTGCTCAATCTTGTTATCAGATTAACCACTCAGGTCTAATGCAAAAGAGAATTCATCAACTATGTCAGATGTAACAAGAAGCAGACAAGTGACCACATTAAAACTAATATTTTGTTTAAAATTGATGAGCTATCGTGCTTTAAATTACTTAGTTAATTTGATTCCAATGTGCTTGTAAAATGGTCATCATTAAAATGTCAGCTGTAGCTTCCTACATGTAAATTGATCTTCAATAAATGTGAGAAACATACCCTCCCCATAGGAATCCTATTGCCTCGATTGCATTGTTCGGAATTTTTGAGGGCTCCCATGACCCACCATTGCTGTTGAATAATTGGCCCATTGGTGTCTACAGAGTTGGCGTAACTGTCTTTCCACGGCTCTGGTTGTACCCTTATATTGATGTTGCTTCAGTCTCTGAACCCTCTCTTAATCAACCACAACAGCCCTAGATGAGAAGCTTTTTATCTGGACTTCATTGCTGAAGAAGCAGATGCCTTCACAATAATGTAAACAGATAGAAGATCCTCTTTATGGCTTTCACTTAATGTTATTTCTGCTACTTCAATGTTTAAACCCTTTCCAAACATGGCTTTTAACTGAATGGCATTTCTATATAAAACCTTTGAAATTCATTATTATACCCCAGATGAGTGGCTTTTACCTGCCTAAAGTTTTAATTATGCAAATATAAGTATGAGAAAGCATCATTGTAAGATTTGTCTGGATGAGTTTGCTGCTGCCCTCAGTGAGTGATTTGCTTACAAACAGGTATATATATATTTTTTACATTGGCCGTGCATGCAGGTCTGACCTCTGTGTGAAAGAAACACATGACTGCACCCTAATAAAGTGAAATGAAACGTGAAGATGACTGGCTGTTGGTTCCATTAGTTTTGTTGAGGATCTGGTGTTTTCAGAAGACTGCTGGAAAAGTGTGCAATGTTGTGGGAAATTCAGTTTGAATGGTTAATTCACCTGCTCAGGTTGCCTCCTCTTCAACTGATCAGTAGACAGACAGAGGTCAAGACTCGCAGGTGAGTGACAGACACCAAACACTTGGTTTTCAACGACTGAAATACAATATTATCACAGGAACATATAAAGGTGGATGTGAATTTCCCTTGCTCACCTATTAACATCAAGTTATTCATATAAATTCAGGCAACAACAGAAAACATAAATCTGAATGTTTTACAATGTCCAATCACTCGTAACAGAGTTAATATGTGTGTGCAAAGTATGAAGTTATGGCCTTAGTTTGATTAAGACGGTAGTAATAGTAATGGTTTAATTTAAGAAGACTGCAGGGCCATATAAACAGACTGAGTGATGTGATATGTCTAGTATGGCTGAGGCAGATGTTTTTGTGTTGTGTTGATTTCTGGGTTTTCTTTTTTGTGCGTTTTCATTCCCTCAAACTGTTTTCTGTGTTGTTTCCTTTTTTGTTATATAATTAGTACTGTTTCTAATAGGATGGGCTCCTGTTCAGCTTGACTACAGTGAGACTTTGCTGGGATGGATTTGAACATCAGAGAGGAGAGAATTTTAGTTTTGCTTTTGTGTGATCTCTGCTTTTGCTCCCCATTAAAGTTGTGAAACACTTTTCCACTCTGATCCTTTCACTCCTGCCCTTCAACCTCACCACACACCTTATGCACTTCTTACTGCAGCGAATGAGTTTCCGGCTGAACTACCTTGCCTTCAAAATAAAAGCGTGATTTCTTCAACGGAGCAAGTAAATGTTTCCCGGTGGTTTGATGTGATGTGCAGATGAAGTCTTTGTTGTTGTAAACCTGGATGTAAAATATATGATGCTGATGAAAATGGGGTGGCAGTGGTTTCATTCCTGGAAGTTGGTCTGGTAGCTGAAAAAGTGCAAACAAATTCTAAGGTATTGTCAAAGTTCCACTTAGCAAAGCACAAGGGGATTTCCTTTTTGCAACAAAAGAGTAATAATAATGTAATTACCCCGTAATGATGAAGAGTATTTTCTTATTTCCTCTTCCTTTACCAAGCAACTAAGATAATTAAAATAAAAATCTTGATCTTGTCTTGGAACAAAGCTGCTCGCCTGCTGATCTTACAACTTAATTCATATTTTTACAATGACTGACGTCTGTAGTAAGACGAGATTTGATTACACAAAGTCTTGGATTGTCTTATTTTTAGTTTCATTACGTACAGCTTTTATTTTGAAAGGGTAAAACCGGATGCCGCGTGTGTGTGTCTGTGCTGTTTACGTCAGATTGCAAAGTCCGGCTGCGGTCTAGCCCAGGAGGCGTGACTGACAGTCCTTTTGTCCAATCACCGTCTCTGAAAGTAGTTCGCTGTCCAATCAGAGATCAGTAAGTCCAACTGCCGCTCCCTGATAGCTAAATCGGCTGAACGCATAGGAGCGGGTGTTTTTTGTCTCTCCAACTGTTAAAATAAGCAACTCAGCGGCGGTAAGTCTCTGTTTGGATGTAATTTAGTGTTTAGATAACGGTGTCCTGGCTGGTAGATGTCTGTGTTTCAGTTTTTATTCGCTTTTTCTTCCTTTTCGGGACCGAATGCAGAGTCTCCATCCACTGTGGTGATGCTGAAAAGAAACTTATCGGCTGTGATAAGTTCATTTATCAGTTATGCCAACAGTAAACCACGAAAGCCTGTTCCTGAGGCTAATACTGAGAGTAAATGCGTGTTAATGTTATATTATAAGTGTCTGGTTTTATATCTCTGTCGCCATGGTGCCTTCACTGTCATGCCGATGGTGCCTTCATGTGCTGCTCAGTTCATTCATTACTAAACATTTAAGTAATGGGTTCATTTAAGTACAGATAGCAGACAGTAAACACTTTTTAATATTGGTTTATTAAAATGTTTGCTTTATTCTAGTAAATTTAATTAAACAAATGAGGCTTCGTTTGAAGAATGTCCAAAGCATTCTTTAAATCAATGTTGACAAGATACCAACATTTTAACTCTTAATAGTTCCCAGCATTACAATTCTTGATGCTGAAATGTTATTTGAAACCTAAAAAAATTTTATGGTTTGTTACTTGATATATTTTACCCCCAAAGGGATGTCCCAGTTCTCCGGAAGTGATAATATGTAGTATATCAACAACATTAAATGCAAATAAATGGGAAAACATAGTTTTCAGGGCAAATCATCTTGATTCCGTGATTATGTGTGCAGAATTTGATGTTCATTTGGTCAAATACAGTTTGTTTATTTAATTCAATTAAAAAAAAACTTTATTTGGCCCCAATTCAGAGGCACATGGAGCAGGAGCCTGACATAAACAGACAGGGGCAAATGACACCAGCATTGATAGTGTAAAGCATGCTTAGAAAGTATTAAAAAGTGTATATATATACTGAAAAATACAAATTTATTTACTCAAAGTAAACAGTCATTTAACATTATAACTGAGCTTAATGTTGAATGGGATTTAAATAATTAAATAAGTTGCGCTGAATGACATGGATAAAAAGAACTGAAAGGAGGTATTTTTAAGTAAAGTGATCGTAGTACAACAAGGACCAAAATATTCAGGCAAAATAATAATATGTGAATCAGTGACTCTCAGAGTTTATACATTACACTTACTTCTTGCTGTTTGGGTCAAATGGTATTTTGTGGCTACTTTACTATTATAGACAGGCACAATAAAGCAGGAACTGGTTTACTCATCACACTCCGGCTTTTTTATTTTCATGGCCCAGTAAAATGTACTGAAAATACTCAGTATATGGACTGGAGTTGCTTTAAGGAGAGCTATTTGTGTGAATTTAACTGTAATTTAACTTGAGTTTAAGATTTTTGTTCTCTCTTTTTTACAGAAATAAACTTAAATTGTTCAGAGGTCGGGTATTCTGGTATCATAACCACTGTGTATCTTTTTTAAGGCCGTCAGTCTCATATGCATGCGGAAAGGATTAAAAACATTTGTCAAATATAATCATAACTGTCTGTCACAGAGCACTATAGACACACCATTATGTCACCACAGTTATTTACATATGGATGATAATGAAAATTAGACCACAGCAGAGCTCATGGTTCATATAAAGGCTGAACAGTGTTGAGTGAAAATTATATTTTAATATATTTTCTTCTTGTGATAAATAATTTAATCAGTTATTTTTTAAGGGGGATATTTTTCAATGAGCAATCTTTGTGTGGATTTTCATTAAAGACACATTTAATTTTTAATAATAATTAATGATTAGAAAAAGACTAAAGAAAAACAAAATTAGTTATCAGTCTCTATTCGACATGGTCTCTGTTTACTTGAGCAGCATCACCTGCAGTTCACACATTCAACATGCTGAAACACAAATACTCTGCGAGCACCGTGGTGTCTGTGTGAAGCCTGCTGATGGTGATATTGGACAAACTTTTGCTGAACAATGACAGGAAGATGAGAGAAGCTGCAGATTTGGTTTTTAACAAATAACACAAAAAAATGGCAGCATGATGTGCTTTAAGTCACGTGACCATTTCTTATGTCCTGCAACATCTGTCAATGTATGTGCACGGTTGCAATGTAAAACTATATATATATATATATATATATATATATATATATGTATATATTTAGACATGTATAGACGTAATGTATCGTGTTATGTCCATCTCTCTATGATAACTTTGCTGATAACTTTTGCCAGTTATTCCCACTTTAACTTTTTTTTTAATTGATATTTCAGCTTTTTTGAGTGAATTCTCATCATGTCCATCATGCCCTCCTCTCCTGGTTTTCTTTCACTTACCTGTCAGTAAAACTCATTTTATCGTCACATCAGTTGTTTGTGTAACAGGATGTTCTGACTCTCCTCTCTCTTATCTCTGACTTCACCTGACATTTGTGATGCCTCAGTGGTAACAGAAGTGGTCATAGTCTGTGGTATGTGTTTTTCTCAGTTTTTCCTCGAACAGGAAGACCCCACAGTCCTCCAAACCTATCAGAATCAGTCTCACGAGCCAAAGTACCAGGATGTGGTTTTGCATTAGAGCTTGTGTCTCAGTGTGTTCTCCAGTTATATTTTCTGGATGTTGTATTTTTATATTGTCTCTATATTTTTACTAATTTCTGAAATTTTTATCATTGATTTTAATGGTCATATGTCAAAAGTCATGGTCACAGAGCCTCACAATCCCTCAAAATCCAGAACTGATATCCCCCTGATATTTCCAAGTATGACCCAAGTTTGATAAAATCCAGACTGGACACTGACCGATCGCTAGGGCTGTCACTTACCCCAGAAATCAAACTCAAACAGTTTTCAAGCTTTAAAGCTGACGACAGAAGATATTTGACCCACACCAAAAAGTTATGAACGGATTATTATGACATTTTCAGGGATTGTTGGTCATCGAACAAGAAAAGTAGTTCGATTTTGGTGGTGGTTAAAATCCAAATGTGGATCTGTGAATTTTTTTTTCCCTCCGGCCCTCCTTTAAAAAAATCACTCTAACCCAGTCAGACTCATGACTGAAAGTACCAGGATTTGGTTTTGCTGCACCAGAGCGTGAGTCTGCAGTGTGCTGTCTGTCAGTATTAAAGCTTGTAGTTGTTTGGACACAGACATCGTGGTCTTTGTAACTTCTACCTGAATCCTGATGTGGTCTCTCCGTGTCCTTCAGATGGCGGACTGTGTCTCTAAAGTGGAGCTGAGCGTCTCCTGCGCCGAACTGCTGGATAAAGATGTCGGCTCAAAGTCTGATCCTCTGTGCGTGCTGCTGGAGAAGACGGGAGACAAATGGATGGAGGTAACGCCACAGAAACATCATTATTTGACAAAGGTTTAAAATCAGAGTTTAATGTTCCCCATATTCGTGTTTCAGCTGGGTCGCACCGAGCGTCTGAAGAACACCTCCAGCCCGGCCTTCAGTCAGCGTCTCAGACTCAATTATCACTTTGAGACGGTTCAGAACCTGAAGCTGGGAGTTTACGACATCGACAACAAGAGCACCGACCTCGGAGATGATGACTACCTGGGAGGGGTGGAGCTAACACTGGGACAGGTAACCAAACGCTGGACTTTGCGACTGAACTTCCCAACATAACCCCTTAAAGCCTGTTGTATCATATTTGATACATACTTTTATGATACCTCTATCCAATCAGCATCATCAACAAATTACTATAAAAAAATCTGAATACGATCAGATAAATGACAAAAATGTCCTCAAGTGGATTATCAGTTGCCAAAAACACCTAATATATCAAATGAGATACAAAAAATATATATGTTAAATTTTTTGGAAACTTTGATTTTTTGGATTTCAGTAGAAGGTGAAATAAACATTTCAGCTCCAAAAATTAGAATTTTCTGGCCATAATTTGTGTTTTCAGGCTTTAAGGGTTTATTAATACTCAGAATACTTGAATACACAGGAAGTATTGCTGTTAAAGTTTGATTAATGGGGAAGAGCAAAAAATTTCAAGCCTTCGTCGACCGTACTCCTTTTGGCATCAAACTTTTATATAAAGTTGAGATTACTCTGCTGTTTTTCTTCTCATAGGCTCTCTGTTGAAATGTTTTTCAATGTATAAAAGAAACCAGTGTTTGTATATTTACAATAAAACACAAGTTTATTCATTTTCACAGTAAGTTCACCATGTTGTATGTTGAGTGCAAGGGGAAAAAAGTCAGACATGTTTTTTCATGTCCTGAGAAGAATAAAAACACTTCCTGTTTGTTCAGTGCAGTTGCTGCAGCACTGATGATTGACAGGAGTCTGCTGTCATGGATACAAACGGAGACAAACTCCCTCTGCTTGTTTTTCAGATTGTTTCCAGTAAGACCATAACTCGGCCTCTGGAGCTGAAGAAAGGCAAACCTGCAGGGAAAGGAAGAATCACTGTAAGGACTTAACCAGTCTGAATGTACTGCTTTTCCCCATTGAATCAAGAATATGATTTTAAATGTTTTTAAATGACTTTCTCTGTATTCTGTGTGCATGTAGATCTCTGCAGAGGAGATCAAGGATAACAGAGCCATTGAGCTGGAGCTGGAGGCTAAAAAACTGGACAAGAAGGTGACGATCGTCCTTTTGCTTCATCCTCTTTCTCTTTGTCTTTGTCTCTTTGTTTTGGAATGATTTAATATTTGGTAGGAATGCACTGATAACAGGCCAATCAATCAGTCTTTATTTGGATAGCACCAAATCATAACGAAAGTCATCTCATGACATTTTACTGAAGAGTAGGTCGATGCCATGCTCCTCATTTATAATTTTTAATTTTTATTTTTTCTTGAATTCATTTATTTATTTCATTCTAATTCCAACATGAAACCACATTGGTGGACACTTTATTAGGTACACCTGTTCAGCCACTTGTTACCATAAAAAGCATCCAATCACATGGCAGAAACTCAATGCATATAAGTTTGTAAATGTGGTCAAGACGCTCAACTGAAGTGCTGAGCATCAGAATCGAGAAGAAAGGTGATCTCTCTTAAATCTCCTCTGAAGACAGACTTTTATCAACGAGCCTCTCCTGATGTGACTCGAGTTTATTTGATTTATTTCTGTTTTTATTCATTTCAATGAATTTTCATAGTTTCTTTTTAAGTTATTTTAATTTATCTTTATGTCTTTGCCTTTGGTTTTATACCTTTTGTTATATGTTTTATTTTGTTTTGACTATTGCTGTCCTTGTGAAGCACTTCGCAACTTGTTTTTGAAAAGTGCCATAGAAATAAAGATTATCTTTATTATTTAAGTGACTAAGCTGCTGATCTGCTGGGATTTTCACACACAGCCATTTTTTAGGGTTTAGGGGAGCTGAAAAGTTTCTAATTACTGGTGTATCAATGATTAAAGAAACATAAAAGATGATTTTGGTAATTAATGCTGTTAGTTTAGGGCCGCTGTGGCATAAACCTCACACTGGGTGGTGGTCTAATACATTTTTTTAGCACTCCATAGTAGAGTGTTTGTGTTTAGTTGTGCCTATAGTTTTTTTTTTAGGATAAATTCAAGGTTTTTAAATATAAAACAAGTAAATTAGGATCAAATTAATGCACTTAATAAAATGGCTGCTTGTTGTTTTCTCTCTCCTCAGGACACTTTTGGAAAGTCTGATCCATTCCTGGAGTTTTTCAGACAAGGAGACGATGGGAAGTGGCAGCTGGTCTACAGAACAGAGGTACACTGGAGCTATATTAAGATAAGATAAGATAAGATAATCCTTTATTGATCACAGAGGGGAAATTCAGGTGTTGCAGCAGTACTGGGGTCAGTAAAAGGGTCAGTAGCATGCATTATGGTCAATAGAATAACATATAATATAAAAGATATAGATCAATAAACTGTACAAATAGCAAGCAAACAAAATAGAATAAGTGGAAATATTCAAAGTTATTAAATTAAAAATTAACAGAGTAAGTGTCATACTCCATCATGTTAACAGTATGGATAAGAAACTGGTGTGGAGGATATTATAGATATTAAAGCGCAGTACAGTGTAATATCAATTTAGTACAGTTCGGAAAGGAATTGTTTTTAAATATGTTGAACCTGCCCTGAAAAAAATATCTGAATGAACAATGAAAAAGAATTACTTTAGGTATTTGATAATAGTTGTATATGTAAATGCAGAATATTTTTGATTTTGTTGCACAGAATAATAAAAAATTAGATGCAACTCTGTCCAAAGGTGATTTAGTTCATGTTACAGTATTTAAACTAGTTTGTGATAATGTGTGTTTGTGTTTGCAGGTGGTGAAGAACAACCTCAATCCCACCTGGAAGAAGTTCACCGTCCCCCTGCAGACGTTCTGCAACAGCGACCTTGAGAAACCGCTGAAGGTTCGACCAATCACAGCTCACCTCTTCACAAAAACAAGCTGTCACATGAAATATTCAACATACATCATTCTCCTCAGGTGGACTGTTCGGACCACGACAGCGATGGGTCTCATGATCTGATTGGTTCTTTCACCACCAAAGTGTCAGAGCTGCAGAAAGCTGCTCATGGATCACTGGTGAGAGTGAAGCTGATCTAACATTTAAGGTCAATCAGGAGTCATGATACCACTAAACAGCCCCGTTCTCCTGCAGGTGGAGTTTGACTGCATCCATCCAGAGAAACAGAAGAAGAAGAAAGGCTACAAGAACTCTGGAGTCGTCTGTGTGAAGAGCTGCAAGGTGAGACAGCACACTATCCAAATCAGTGTTCATTCTGTTGACTAATTATTTCTGTCTTAGTTTTCGTCAACAACCTTTTTCCCTTGACCAAAAATAGATATTTATACATTCAAACTATAATAGCATTCAATAAAGGGTTATTCGTTTGAAAGAGTCGTGTCTATAATGTCAGGCTGATGTTACGAGTTTAACAAATGGGATAAAAACTTTCATCCAGTTATATTTCCCTGTCCTGCCCTGTGTGATGCCCAGACTGCTTGGTTTCTAATTTAAAGACTTGAATCATGTTTTTGAAGTACAAGAAAGTTTGTAGAGTCATAAAGTCTGTTTGAAAAGAGAGAATGAATAGAAATATAAGGGCAGAACTACTGAACCTTCATACTAAAACAGGTGAGGTGGTAAATAGGGATGATGATGGTTTGTGGTTTTTGCTAATATCTGATATGCTGACATTTCCAAAGTCAGTATTACCGATATCAATATCTTTCTGTGAAGAGCACGAACTCTCTATTTACTCCAACGGACCTGTTCATTTCATTCATTCTTATATTTGTGTTAGAAACAGAGGTGAGAGAAGAAAAAGGGACCTGTCCTGATCCTGTCTCTGTGCTTGTATGTTTTTCCTGCAGTTGTTGACTCAGTACACCTTCCTGGACTACGTGATGGGAGGCTGCCAGATCAACTTCACTGTAAGTCAACAGCAGTAAATGCAAAAGCAGTAAAAGCCAAGGACAAAAAGCTGAAAAGACTGAAGTACAGTCAATAAAGCAGACTCTTCTGTTCAGTATTTTACAAGATGGTCAATTTAAAGACCAATTTCAACTTCAGCTTTATCGTCCCCTAAGGAAACTTGCTTTGCAGCCAGCTAAAAAAAGATGAATACACAGTCACAACAAGTCAGTCACAACAACAAAAGCACTGGAAAAACATATATATACTAATTGTTTTTCTTTTTTACTTTTTGATATCCTGTGTTCTTTTATACCTGTGTACTCTACATTGCTCCTGGAATCTTAATTTCCCTAAAGGAGTCTTCCCAAGGCATAAATAAAGTTCTGTCTAATCTAATCTAAAATGTTGAACACCAGTGGTTCTCAATTACTTCCTGTTGTGACTCCACTTTCATCCACAAAGGCCACAGTGAGATTTTTTTTAAATACATCCAAACATGTAAAAACGATAAAAAAACAGCTCAGTGGCAACTCCTCACTTTTTATTTCCAGAGTTAGAGATTCAAGTCCAGAGTCTCAGCTTAAATACCTAACAAATTTTCCACGTTAAACAACATTAACACCTACATTGATTTTGTATCCCACCTTAAATGTAACAAGTAGCCAATCACAGTGCAGAATTTTTGATGGGCACATGGGATGGCCAATTGAAATTTCAGGGTGCCCATTCTCCAATTTGGCCACGCCCTTTTTCCCACACAAGTCACAGCCCCCTTCATGAGAAGCACTCGATGAAGAATGTCACAGATTGTTGTTTTGTAACTGTAGGTTGGGATCGACTTCACCGGCTCTAATGGAGACCCTCGCTCTCCCAACTCCCTCCATTACATGAGTCCAGAAGGGCTGAACCAGTACCTGACCGCCCTGTGGTCTGTGGGGCAGGTGATCCAGGACTACGACACGTAAGACCACCCTCAAACCCAACCTACGACTAAAACATCTGTGAAACATACGCCAAACCAAAAGCTTTACTCTTATGCCTGTTTCATGCTTGATGCATCCACACAGTTGGATGCCCCCTCCCTCAGGTTCATCTTTAACAGTTTGGTCTTTTCAGGACTAAAAGGAGAACTGCTGCAACGCCACAACAACAATTAGCCGGTGTCGACCAACTACACCACGAAAAAATGAATCCAAGTCTAAAATACGTATTATACTACGCTGGTAAATGATTTTTAACTCTGTTCCCAGTAGGGTTATAATCCACCGTGGGCTGGTTGAGTCCACCAACACCACTCTCCACCATTACAGTTCCCTCCCCCTTTATCATCTCTGTGGGAGGGATTGATTACAAAATAAATACACAGGGTGATGGAAAAATGGTCTAAAATAATAAAATCTTTACTGAAAAATATAACATTTGCACCTTAACTGGCATCAATATCATTGTGCTGAACATCACGACCAAAACAGAAATATAAACACACAAATAAAAATGTATATTTTTATTCTGTAAGGGGCCGACAACAATAATGTTTACCTTGTGGGCCTTTGTTGTATATTTTAAAATACATCCTCACATACAGCACATTCTTCTTCATCTGTTTTTCTCTTCAGTGTCCTCTCCAGTATTTTAGGAGCCAAATGTTCATTTTAGTTGTGGATTAGTTTGAGCACTAGGTGGGGCTAGACCGTCACGAGAGGCCATTTGAGAGGCTGTGTTGTCAGGTGTTTTTATTGTAACACAGTCCAGCCATCTTCAACTTTTTGTTTGCAATAAAAACAGTAAATTTATTACCTCCACCAAGGAGGTTAGGTTTATGCCGGCATAGGTTTGTTAACAAGATTACACAAAAACTACTCGACTGATTTTGCTGAAATTTTCAGGAGATGTTGGTAACAGCCCAACTTAGAAATGATTACAGTTTGGTGGTGATCCAGGTAACCGGCATTTTGCTCAATAACTAACTAATAATGATATCATCATGATTCTGAGTGCTAGGTGTGGGCTTTCAGGGTCATGAATCATATTATGATGGTAACTTTATCATTGAACTATTGCTTATAGATGTAACAGCAATATGTGACCTACCTTGGCGGAGGTTTGCGCTCTCTGAGTGGTTTCTAGTTTTCCATTAGTGACTTTTAATCAACAGGAATGTCACCCAGGAGTTCAGTTTTATTGTTTGGGATGCCTGTAAAGCCTTCCTGCACCTCTGAAAGCAGCTTTAGAATAAGAATGACATTTGCCTGATCGATAGTCAAAGCACTTTTCCTGCCCTTCATCCCTCCCTCATTAATTAAAGGCCATAGGGACTATCTCCTCTTCCTTTTTCAACTTCATAGCATGAGTGGTTCACCATGTTGTCAACAAGCAGTCTGTTCCACTGAACTTTGGGGAACACTGTTAACTCTTTGAGAGTGCTTCATTTATGTGACTAAACATATATGTTATTTTGTTTTTCTGTTTCAGCGATAAGCTCTTCCCAGCATTTGGCTTTGGAGCCAAACTCCCTCCAGACTACCAGGTCAGCCCTCTAATCAACTAATCATCACATCCTACACCACACACTAATGCTCATTTAAAGTCCATTATTGTTGTGATGGAAGCCCACTCAGTAATCCAAAATGTTTTAAGCAGCTGATCTCACTTGGTTTTATTTAAGTTTGCAGATTTATTAACCTGATGTGTTGTTGATCTTCCAGGCTGCAAACCATGAGTTCGCCCTCAACTTCAACCCAACCAGCCCCTACTGCCAAGGTACACACAAACTCATTACATGTGTGTTTAAGGCCTGGGACACACACAGAGTTTAAAATCTGAACAGCGTGAGAGCCTCACATGAAGGCAGCAGGTTTATCAGTTTTGTTCTCTTAGTATGTGCTGTGACACAAAAAGGGAGACAAAGCACCCAACAAACCAACAGATTCATGCTCCTGTTGATTCACCAGCAGCCGGGGCCTTTACTCTGCAGCTTGTAATCTCACGTGATCAGACATGACTTTGATGTAAACAACATGGCTGACAATATCAGAAGGAATTACTAAGCTGCACGCGGCTAGCGGTTAGCTTCCTATAACATCCATGGTGGTTGTGATTTCCATCCAGGTTATGCTGTTTAGACAGGGTCCTTTAAAATGCCAGTCACAGAATCGCAGATGAAATCACAGAATTCTGATCTTCTGATTCTGATCTGTGCATCCTTATTGAAATATTCCATTCTAAGATGAGTGTCTCTCCCTCGTTGTCTGTCTCAGGTATTCAGGGGATCGTTGAGGCCTACAGGATGGTTTTACCTCAGCTGAGACTCTCTGGACCCACAAACTTCTCCCCCATCATCAATCACGTCGCCTCCATCGCTGCTGGAGCTGTCGCTTCCAACGCTGCCTCTGTGAGAACACACGCTCTAAGAAACTACAAAAACATTTTAAAAAAGCCTGAAACGCTCATGTTGTCCGTCTCTGTGTGCAGCAATACTTTGTCCTCCTCATCCTCACCGACGGCGAGATCACCGACCTGGACCAGACGCGGGACTCCATCGTCAGAGCGGCGAGGCTGCCAATGTCGATCATCATCGTGGGGGTGGGGCCCGCAGACTTCAAGAACATGGAGCTGCTGGACGGAGACGACGGCGTGCTGAGGTCAACGGTCGGGGAGGCCATCGTCAGAGACATCGTCCAGTTTGTCCCGTACAACAAATTCAAAGATGTGAGCTGAAAAAGTTCTTCTATGCACAAGACAAAAGAATGCTTCATCAGGACTTCTTCCTTCACTCCTGTTATATTATTCCCCAGGCCGACTGGATAGATCTACCACTGTGCAGTTCTACCATTGTTACATCATCAGTTTAAGCCTCAAGGCACTGAAATGACCAATCACTGCAGAGTTAACCAGTCAGAGAGGATGATAACCATGTTGGGAGGGGCCTTAAAGAGCAATTTGCAGGTTGGAGACCACAGTGAATGAGTTAGTCAGGAAATAATGAAGAAAAAGAAATCACAAAAAAATATAAACACTACATTGAGTCATTTTTATACCTTTGTTTTTGCTTCAACATTTAAAAAAAACTGAAATACTTTTATTGTGAAGAGGAAACAATTTGTTTACCATCTTTTTTGTGATTAATTTTTTCATTTAATTTAAAGTCATGCAATGGAGACCAGTATATAAAACAATAGGCAAAAAGATGAAAAATAGACGGTACACAATAATTAAAAAATAAATAAATAAATGAATAAATAAAATCCCAATCCCACCCACCACCCCAGGGCACCCCAGAACCAAGTGGTACAAGCAGGCTAGATGCCTAGACCCGCTCCTTTAATTTTCTCGCTGCTGACATCCATAAATCAATCTTCAAGTCCAATCTCTCGAGCAGTGGACAGCTCCAAGGTAATTATATCAAGAAACAAGAGAATCCAGTGGATCACTGAGAGCTTATCAGGGTGTTTCCACCTCATAGCTACTAATTTCTTGGCTGCAGTAAGGCCAGAAAGAAAGTGTTCACCATCCTACCTTAGCTTTAGCAACAAGACAACCAGTATTTAATGATACGATAAGGAGACACAGTAGACTGATGAATCATCATTTTTCTCTTTCCTGTTGGAGAAAAATGGACTAAATGTCCCCAAAATCTGTTTTTTATGAAACAGACCCAAACAGAATATCTCAACATGTAAAATAAAGACTGAAGATGTAAGACTGAAGTCTAAATTATATAATAATGACATTAAACAAGTGCTCACACTCTCAAAAACCTACTACTGAATATTTATTATAATTAGAGTCAGAGAACCAGATCCCCTCACTGCAAAAACTCACATCAAGGCAAGTGTGTCTATTTTCAAGTCAAAAAGATCCAAACATTTATTCTAATCCACATTCACTTAACCAGTCCAGATAAATATCTTACTTCAAGGAAAGAAAGGCAAAAATAAGGCATTGAACTGCTTGTCATGAAGAGAAAATATCTGCCAATGAAACAAGGAAAGTTTGACTCAGTGAGGGTCTAAAATTTAGGTTTAGTATCTGCTCAGGTTAAATTTGTCTTGTCTTATTGTCAGATTATTTTACTAATTATTTTAAGCAACTCAGGCCTCATTTTTAGTTTTTAAATCTTCAAATAAGATCTAAATCTAGACATGTAAGGAAATTGTGGATTAGAATAAGTCTAGAATTAGAATAAGATTTTTTGTCTTGAAATTGGACAAATACTCTCACCTAGAACTGAGTTTTTTCGGTGCTTTTGTGCCATAATATTACATTATACATTATTGGACTTTACTTTTTAAATTGCATGTAATGTAAGTAAAGAGGCCCCGCTTTCTGTCTGGTAAAATCCTGCTTTTATTTTGAAGGAGAAAAAATGAACTTCAGTTAGGTAGAAATCAGTTCAACAACTTGCAACGGCTCAAAAAGCAAAGTAAAATATCTGAAGAGAGAACGAAGTTGGTGTAATGCCTGATATGAGGGTTTTTTTTAACCTGAAATAAGACACTCAAAGGAGAAACAGTGTCCTTATTTTACATAATTGTTGGAGCAAAAAGAATCCACAGTGAGTAGAATCTCGCTGCAGTTTTAAAGCTCGACTTACTGTTGTTATTAGGGGAGGGGGCTCTCTACACCAGCTGTATGCTTGGTCATATACTTGCACTGTGGCTCACACTGGGAGATCTTCTCAAGAGTGTCTTCTGGCTGGTTTATGAAGCCAATTTTCTCTAACATAAGACTCTTTATCCATCTGTGCATGCCATCCACGTTGCCGCTGTTTCTCCTCCTGATTTATTCATTATGGACCTGGCCTAGGGTCGACATTATTCAGCATGTTTGTCGGTCATGTGTCAAGAAATCAGTGCCATTTTCAGGGATTTGTGTTGTCATCAGGCAGATCAGAATGATTGTGGATTTGTGTTTTGAAGACCTAACCTCATGTCTGTCCTGCTCTTCTCTTTCTCAGGGCCCCATGGCGGCTCTGGCTCAGTCTGTCCTCGCCGAAGTCCCCAACCAGCTGGTCTCTTATTTCAAAATGAGAGGCCTGGATCCACCGAAACCTCAGGCTGCACCCAAGTCCTAAAACCAGCTCCATCATGACGCCTTAAACCCCAAACCAAGCACTCCCCTCGACCAATCACAGCGCCAAAACGCATTCCCACTTAACCACTGCTATGAGACCAATCTGATGACTCTCAGCCAATCACAGCACAGCACTGAACTGACAGCCAATCAGGTTGCCAAAAGGAACACTCCCGAGTTTTTCGATATTGTTTGATAATCACTTTGTTTTTCTATTTTTCTACAATCAAAGGAATGTTCGTGATGTTTAGGTGATGGATTATTGATTCTTTCTGCTGCTTACACACTAACTATGCCATTAATGTGTTTACTAACAGGCAATAATCACAGAGCCACGCCCACAAACGCTGAAGAAAGTAGTTTATAGTTTAGTCACTGATTTGTGAGTCCAAGTCAGAGTCTTAGGAGAAGACTAGCTTTGCAGAACATCTGTTTGTGTGTGTGGCTCTGCTTATTTAGCTTCATTCAGGTATTTAATCTTTGCACTTTGCCTTTGCTCGAAATGCTGGAAACTTATATGAATGAAAGTATTTAACCTCTATCGTAGCTTTAACACTTTAGCCTTATTATGACCTTTGCCCTAGCCTTACTCCTAGCATTAGCGCACTGCTTCTGCTTCTTTAGCCTGAATGTTTCCAGGCTGTTCTCTCAAGACATTCAGTGTTCACCTGAAACCACAAATCATGCTCCAAAGAAAGAGTTTACAATCAGTGTGAGGGGAAGACGAACTAACCTGCAGATTCATGCTGCACAGTGTTAAAGGCCAGAGTCCTTGGATGGCACTTTTTTTAGCTGGCTTTGCCCACAACCTTAAAATTAGACTCTGAATCCCTTGGTTGTAGCAGCAAAGGGGCCGATCACACAGAAATCCAAAATGCCCTAAAGGGAGCGCCTGTGGAGGGGATCAGTGTCCACGCACATGCAGCCAAATAAAATGCTCTCACCTGGTTTGACTGACAGACTCTTCTTGCCCCGTCATTCTCAGTCATAATATCACCAGCTGTCTCACTGAGGGCATCAGTAACCACCCACACCTGTTTTTTTTTTTATCTGACCAAACATACAGCGGGTGCAGAGAGCCCCTCCCCCCTCACAAAGGCAAGTGAAGCTGAACTCTTTTTTTAAGGTTTTATTTCTATGCTTTTATTGACAGGAGAGGGAGACAGTGGATAGGCTTGAGAGAGAGTAGGGAGGACGCTCTACAAACAGGCCACAGGCATGATTTGAACCCGGGCCGGCAGAAGCATGTATATGGGTCGTGCCTGGTTGTTTACCACCCTGCCAAACCAGCCCTCCAGCTCTTGTGTTTTTGCCTTTTTTATATCATTTTTTGTTTGCTTTGGCTTAAAGTGACGTAAGTGAATGACGCTGCAACTCCACATCTTCCACTGAAGGTTCAAAATGTTTCAACTTTCACAAGAGAGACGCCTGCTGCATAGGAAAACAACCATTTTACTCTTTTCTAGAGACGCGTCTCTGTGTGGTCGTCCCCTTATTCTGTTTAAAATGTCTCCTTGTGCTCTTCACAGGGGTGTCAGTGAGGCTGCTTAAAATGAGATCGTTATTGAGGCTGAAGCTTCAGCTGTAAAGGAACAAATGACACTGACAAGCACGGTGCTGCCCCAAAAGTTGAACTCAAAAGTACAAAAGTACTTCCGATGTTGAGAGCTGAAAACATGGAGCCACTTTTGTTTTTATTGAAAATTAAGCAATGCTAGCAAGAAAAAAAGGTGCCGCCCACGGACACAGGACCTAAATTTTGTTCAGCACAGAAAAATCAGGCAGAAAATTAGTTAAATCCGACTCGAGAGCTACAGAAATAAATAAAAATCTTACTTATAAGAATAAATAAGTAATATCTAAAGAGGGAACCTTAGTCACTGAGGAAAAGAACATATCTCTAATTTTAGTGCCTTACTGAAGAAACACTCCAACAGGAACACTGTTAACTAATTAAGCTTGAATGTTTGGTGGTGCCTGGCTTTATGTTTTTACCAAAACTGTATTTGTTAGTTCGTATCATGACTGCCAAACAGCTGTTTTGCATTATGCTTTACCCGGCTGAGATGATTCTTGTTTTTATTGTCTTTTGGGTGACAACTATAAAGTTGGCAACTCTACAATACAAAAACTAAACAAATAACGAATGAAGTTTCTTATTATTAAATTGAAACAAACCTATGTGCTCTCCTCCCCAATCCAATAATTTTGCTGATTTCTGTTTCTTGTACTGAAAAGGAAAGTTAACTATAGCACAGCTAATAGCTAATGCTGCTAAATCTATAATTGGATTAAATCTTTAAATCTTTCAAGTTATTTTGGGGGATTTTCAGCTCAAAATATACACATAATAAATGTGTATGCTTTGTTCTGATACATGCTGCTAGTTTTACCAAAATAGAATGACATGCGGATATTTTGCAAACTTCAGACGTTTAAACTCTACATTTTGGCAAAATCAGTTCATACCACTAGTGCAGTATGTGGCTGTGTCAACATATCATTGAAAACCTTAAAGATTTGGCTTTTAAGCATCAAAGTGTCAAAATAAGAGTCAAACTCAGGGCCTGAACTTTAGATAAAACATTTAAGTATTCTGATGTGGTGCTTGTTTGATTATGAATAGTGTTTCACTCCTTCATGTCCATATTGCTGCCCCCCACCACCACCACCACCACCACCTGTCTGAACCTCCTTTACCAAACAATCATCTGTTTTACACAAAGCCGTCTTCTGAGGAATCACCAAAACTTTTGTAGAAGTAGAGTAAAAACTCTTGTTTGCTGCTGCAAAGCCAGAATCATCTTCTGTTATTGATAATACAAACTGCATGTTTTAGAGTTTCTGCCAAAGCTTCATCTGCAGCCACTTTTAACTCTTAATTTGCCTTAAAAATGAGCAGTTTTGCTCTGGATGTTTGTAGATATGTGCCATGTTTTGAGGGGTCCATCATATTGTTTGCCTGAATTCCTTAATTTCATTTTTTTTTCATATGAAAAGATACATAGAGCCATTCATGGCCAATTTAAAGGGCCAAATCTCCAGGCTGAGAGACACCAATTCAGCTTTAAATAATTTGCACTAATTATAATATTGACTAACATCAGCTGAAATGTAAAGAATCTAAAAAATAAGTGTAAGTGCTTTAATGCTTGTTCAAAAACCTATCAAGTAGACCATGATTTGTTTAATTCCATGTTTTCTTTACAGATATTCTGTAGTTCAGGCTGTCATAATGTTGTTTTCCTGAATGTTTTTATTTCAGTGTTTGAGTTGAAGGGAACTTTCTGCTCACAGATGCAGCTTCAGATGTCAAAGTTTTCAAATCCTGAAATACTGAAGCTGATATTTAAAGACTTTTTATCTGAACTGCTAATGAGGAAAATAATAACCTGCAGACACAATCATGAAGATCAGCTGTGTGGCTACTTTAACCAGGCTGTACTGTCACATATTTTAATCACTTAAGCCTAGAGAAATAGCTGCTTCTGCTTAAACTGTAGAACTACACCTCCCATAATGCTTTGCAACACCCCAGCTCACAACAGTCAGAAGATCCTGGTTTAAGCATCAGTCAGTGTGACCACTAACTAAACCATTCCAACCAGTAACATCATCTCTGTATGATCTCTGCTCACTAACATCAAAAATAAAAACAAATTTGGGAGAGTAAAAATAAATCGTGTTCTGTTTTTCATCAGCAGATCAGCTTTTCAGTATTATTATTCTTTTTATACATGTTTATCTGTTGTCTCATCATGTGACTGTTTCTTTGTCTAGTTACACTCTGTCTGGCCACTTTATTAGGTATACCTTGCCATTTTTGGGTTGGACCTCCGTTTGCCTTCAGAGCTGTTTTAATTCTTCATAGATGTATTTATTTTAATTTATTTACATGTGTTGCTTTTAGTAGTTTACATACCCGTGCTATTAAATATTAGAGAAATGTCAAAACTCAAGATTGTTGTTGATATCTGCTTTTTGTTTTTTAAAAAATATGTGATCTTGATTTATGTTTGACTCGTGAGATTTTTTATGACTGAAGGCAACATGATATGGTCTAACTTCTGTACATCTTCATCTGTTATCTGTTGTGCGTGGAATAAATACAAAGTTCCACAAAAAAATCTTCATAGCAAAGATTTAACAAGGTCTTGGTCCATATCTCCCTGATGCACATCCATGATGAGAAGTTCCTGATCCACCACATCCCAAAGATGCTCTGTTGGATTGAGATCTGGTGACCGTGGAGGCCACTGGAGTACAGTGAACTCATCATGTGTGAGATGATCTGAGCTTTGAGACATGGAGCTGCTGGATCAGAAGATGGTCCACTATGGTCAAGAGAGGATGGACATGGTCAGCAGCAATAGTCAGGTAGGCTGTGGGGTTTAAACCATGTTCAGGTGGGACTAAGGGGCCCAGAGTGTGCCAGGAAAATGTCCCCCTGCAGCCTGAACCACTGATCCAAGGCAGGATGGATCCATGCTTTATGATGTTCACAGCAAACTCTGAGGCTACATCTGAATGTGGAGCAGAGACCCAGACTCATCAGACCAGGGGCCTCATTTATAAAGCTTGCTTACGCACAAAACGGGGCTTGAAAGTGGCGTAAGTCACTTCCTACGCAAAGGTTGTGATTTACAAAAGTAAACTTGACAGGAGAATGTGCGCACCGGTACGTCAACTTTGGAGCATTTTGGAGATGTGGGAAACCGGATGGTGAGGGGGTGAAGTGAAGCCAGATTCATCTCATACATTTAATGTCATCACATATCAGATTATAGACCCGCGAAATCATAAACACCCGAGTCTACAGTGTTATAGACGTAACACACTTCTCACTGTATGTAATTTTCATGTATCATACTTTATCTTCAAATGATATAGAGCGGTGGATAGCACTGACTGATTAATATTAGCTGTGACAAGGTGTGTAACAAAGTCTAATTGCTGAGTAAGCATAAACAGTGCAGTGACACTCGTGCGTAATTCTGCACAATGGATGCGGTGACACTGCTGAAAATCACACAGACTGTGGATCAGGATGGAGAGAGTTTTTAGGGACCACGAAGATTTCCTGGCCCATGATGATGACTGGATAATAAGCTGATTTAGATTCCCCAGAGCAGTGCTCTTGAATCTATGAGCTGAACCGGTCCCAGTGTTACATTTATAAAACATTGCGTAGGATCCAGACTAAAAGTGAACGTGCGCCCCAAAGCTGAAAATGGCGTGCGCCATAAAAAAAAAAAAGAAGCACTTTCCCCTTTATAAATCACAGTCCACTTGGAAAGTTCTGCAGGTGGATTTACCTCAAATCCCGCCCTCTACACACCCACATGCTACCATGAATGGTCAATGCAAAGTACCTCATGAATGTTTTTGCATCGCCCGCCAGCAGTCTTTTCCCTACACGGCTGTGCGTCAGAGGGGGCTGGGATACGCCTTGGATGCGTAAAGTCTGCCGAAACCAAAGAAGACGAAGAAGCTGTGCGTCAGGATGAATGAGCCATGTGTTGACCCAGGCCACCGTGCCACATTTGTCAAAACCATGTTTGAGGAACAAGTTTCTACACTAATAGTAGGCACATTTTTTTTATTTTCACTCGGTGCTCTTATGGCAGCGTGAGTGCAGACTGTCATTTGCGCCGATTATGTTTGGGAAACCAGACATTGCTGCAGAGCCTTTTAATGTTGGCCTGTTCACCAACAGTGTCATGAACCCTGATGATCGACTGGTCATGTTTATAAAGCCATCCAACACGGCTGGCATTACTGTGCTCAGGGATGGCTGCGATGTCCCAGACTTAAGAACAGAATTTTACTGTGTTATGTCATACCCAAAATGGGCTTTAGACAGAAAATCTAAAATTATATATTGTTAATCACATCAAACGCATACATGTCGGCTCATTCCCGCTGGAAGGAGCAGGTAGCCAGAAACCCCTGAGTTTGTCAGCACCTGTATGTACCGGACTGCGGTCAAGCCAGCCGTAACTCCGATCTCCGTGGTCAAACTAACCGCACCTAAATTTCGAGTGTACGAGTATTCTCAGCATTATGGTAAATGTGGAAAAACAGCGTATTTACTTCCGTTTTTCAAAATAGAAGTATTGAAGACAGTAAGCTACAGATCGAAACTACATTTTGAATAAAATATGATACATTGAAGTGTTTCACGCACTCATGATGAATAAAAAACACTTAATTTAATTTTAATATCTTTTTTTTACAGCACCAATGTGGTGCAGTAGAGCGCGGAGTGACGTAGACCGATAATCCCTCTGACGCAGTTTATCATCCGACCACAGGGTGGCGGACTAAACCGGAAACATAAACCCTATCTGTTTGTAACCCGACGTCACTTCCTCCTCCTGCCTCGTCTTTGGCGACAGCGACGTTTCGAATTTCGATCCACGTTTGTCGGGATACAACATGGCTAAACTGAGCAAAGAGACCAAGCAGCGCCTCCAGCAGCGGTTCTAGTGTGGACAGTTTGTAATCCGACGGGGCTTCATCCCGCTGTGCTGTATCTCGGTCAGTATCTGAAAACAAAGAGTTAAAGACAGAAAGCGAGCTCAGCTAGTGCTAGCCTGCTAGCTTGGCACCAGCGTTAGCATCGACATGTTGGGTCGTTGTAGCTTTAGATGAGTAAATCGAAACTGTGAAGGTGACATCGTAAATCTTGAGTGAATATCTATTTCCTGAATGAACTTTACGCCTGTTTCCTTAGCTTTTATGTCACACTTGTGTTAGTCTGTGTGGGATTCAGTGACTGTCCCACGCTGCTAAAGTGTTGGCTTGCGTCACGCTGTTTTTTTGTTGAAGTTAAACGGAATAAATGAAAACAATTGGTGTGTATATCTAAGCCAAACCGAGACACTTCCTGATATAGCGATAGTTTTCTGATACCGTGGTTTCCCACGTATCTACAGTAAAGCATTTAATGCACGAGTGCTGAGAGTAAAACACATACTGTACAAAGAGAGGAATGGACAACACAGCTTGACAAACCACTACATTTAACTTAAGTTAAATTAATTGATCATCTTCAATCATTATTTATTATTATTACCTCTGCCAAGGAGCTTATGTGTTTGCCGGCGCCTGTCTGTTTGTCTGTTTCTGTTTGCTGAGGGAAGTATCAGATCAATGGTGGGTTACAGGCTTGTCAGTAAAGATGCAGAAAACAGCAAGAATATGTTAAAGAGTAAATGAGGCAGTGTCCATGTAATTCTTTTCCCTTATTCATGTTGCATACATTTGTGGTTTGCTTTGAGTTCATGGGGACACATTTTTTGGGTAATTTTTTTTCCATGATTAACATTTGAGTTATTTTATGTCTCCTTAAACGTTTTTCCCCTTCTTTAACTAGCTAATTATTCTTTCCTTTGTTTGATTTGTATGTTCTTGATTAGTTAAGAACATTTTGTTATTCAAGTGTAGGTTTTGATTTATTCTTTTTGGTTTATCTAAGGGTTTGGTTGGTTTGGCAGCATTTGTTTTGATTTATTAACTTAATTGGTGGCTGCCACCCATATTGCTTAGTATAATTTGCTATTATTTTGGGTTTGTATTTTAGTCATTTTCTTTTGAGTGTAACCCACTAATCCCCTTTTTCTTTTTCCTTTTCAGTTGCTGAGAACCGACGCTGGTGGTCCCTGATGTCCTGGTGGTGGTTCCCTCTTACTGTGTGCTGTGTAACTCCTGGTCCTTAGTTATCTCACCATGTGATTGGGGTGCTTTTCTTCCCTGGGATCCCCCTACCCTGTTGCTCGACCCTTGCACCGTTGGTAAGCCTCAGCTCCTGAAAAAGGTCTCCCCTTCCCTTGTATGTTTGTGGCATGATGATTGTTTTTGTGTGTAATAAAGTGATTGTTTTGTAACTTTTGAACCATGTCTCCTGCTCTTTAATGAGTAAATGAGCCTGAGTGCCTTATAATAGATCTTCTAACTAATTCTTTGGGCAAAATTCCCAAAGTGGCTTTGTTGGTTTCTTAAAGATAATATAAGACAAATTATCTCCTCAAACCAATTTAAAATCTGCCCTATCTCACCCTCAAGTTGCCACAATCGCAGTGTCCTTGTAGCTGATCTATGTTGGTGTGACACACCACACAGGTTTTAGGAGTGAAAAGGGACTATGTTGTTAGTTGTTTGACTGTAGTTCAGTGTCTGTTAGAGAAAATATCAAATAGCCCACTTTTCTGAACAGGTTGAGGTGTTTGGCACACATGTCAAAAGCAGCACTTGATCACTGCTGGTATTGGCAGAAGACCAGGTTAAGAGCCCTTGTGCATCCAGCCAACATCCAAACATTTTCTGGTTGAGACCATGATGTTGTTGGTAGAATTGTGCTCACAAGTGCGTGTTTAGTCAGGGTCAAAGTGGCTACACTGTGGCCTGGCTAGGGACACGCTCAGGGCCAAGCCAAAGTCTCACCTGACACCACAAAGCAGTTTGATCACTTCCTCACCTGTCAGTGTCTGCCCTCAGCCTGGTTTCTTTAAGTGTGGTCATTTTTGTTGTTAATTGATATGAATGTTGAAACATTGAAAAATGTTTGATATCAAGTACAGGTGTAGTGTTGGATGAGTAGAAGTCAATTATACCACCCATAGCCAGGAATTATTGATCAAAGTGTTTTTACAGTTAGTCAAAAACATGAAATTATGCAATCTTCAAGGTTAAATATGAGACTTTGAATTAATGTAATGTAACATATGTTGTTTTGAATGTAGGTTCAGTATATAGCTAACTGTTTTGAATCCCTTTATTTTGAAAAGCGGAAGTAAATACGCTGTTTCTCCACATTTACCGTAATGCTGTTAATACTTGTGCACTCGAAATTTAAGTTTATTCATTTGACCATGGATGTCAAAAGTGCGGCTGGCTTGACCGCAGTAATTCCGGCAGGTGGTTTTGTCTAACACTGGGACCAGTTCAGCTCATAGATCCAAGAGCACTGCTTTTGGGAATCTAAATCGGTTTATTATCCAGTCATCATTATGGGCCAGGAAATCTTCGTGGTCCCTAAAAACTCCCTCCATCCTGACCCACAGTCTGTGTGATCTTCAGCAGTGCCAGCGCATCCATTGTGCAGAATTACGCACGAGTGTCACTGCACTATTTATATGCTTACTCAGCAGTTAGACTGTCTGTTTCACACCTTGTCACAGCTCATACTAATCAATCAGTGCTATCCCCCGCTCTAAATCATTTGAAGATAAAGTATGATACATGAAAATTGCATACAGTAGTAAGTGAACACGTCTATAAAACTGTAGACTCGGGTGTTTATGATGACATGGGTCTATAATCTGATATGTGATGACATTAAATGTATGAGATGAATCTGGCTTCACTTCACCCCCTCACCATCCGTGCCGCAAGTTTCCCACATCTCCAAAATGTTCGTACGCCAGCATCAATGTTGACGTACCGGTGCGCACATTTTCCTGCCAAGTTTATTTTTATAAATCACAACCTTTGCGTAGGAAGTGACTTACGCCACTTTCAAGCACCGTTTTATGCATAAGCAAGCTTGATAAATGAGGCCCCAGGTCACTTTCACCAAGGGAACTCCCTACCGCTTACTGGATATTTTCTCTTTTTCTGTCCATTTTCTAGACACCCAAGAGATGCTTGAGCATGCTTGAGTAGATCAGCAGTTTGACAGATCAGACCAAAAGCCATGCCATGTTCAAAGTCACTTAAATCACCTCTTTTTTCTCCATTCTGATGCTCAGGTTGAGCTTCAGCGGGTCAGCTTGACCTTGTCTACGGGCCTGAATGCTTTTAGTTGCTGCCATGTGATTGGCTAATTAGCTATTTGTGTTCACAGGCAGTTGAACAACCAATAAAGCGGCAGGTGAGTGTATGTTGTCCAGTCTTTATTTCTCCAGTTCACACCAAATTCTGAGCCTTCCATCTGAATGTGGAGCAGAAATCCAGACTCATCCTAGTTAAACGTGATCCAGTTTTGAGACGGTAAAATCGGGATTACTGAAGAACGTCCAACTTCCCAGCAGAAAGTTCCAAAATTGGCGTTTCTACTTAACAACTCGGACAATCCAACTTTCAAGTTTAAGCAGGTAGAGCTGTTCCTTCATTTAGTCACTTATTTGTTTATATAAGTCAGAGATTCTCAACTGGTGGGTCACAGCTTTTTTTATCAATGGGTCGCGAGCCTTTGCCTGGGCAAAAAATGTGGGGAAAAATCCTGTGCTTTTATTTTGAAGGGGATTTTTTATGTAGTGGAGTGCTGTCTTTTCACACTGCTTTACAATATGTGGTGATAAAACCATGTAATGCTAATTCATATATTTAAATCAAAGGGTGTTTGTTATATATTTAATAAGAAGGTACTCAGCTTAAGCTACTTATTATTTATACTTTTTTTAATTATTTCTCAGTAGTTGGACTTTTTATTATGGAGTGTTAAAAAAGGCTGAAGTTACTGAAGTGTTTTGTGTGACAGCCTCATGATCGATGGCTTATTTAGTGCTGATGATTGAATATTATAACTTAAGACCTTGTGTCCCTAAGATGCATTTTTGGTTTCAATTTTGAGTATAAAAAGGAATATTTCCCTCTCTGGCATTGACACATGCAGGTCATTTTGGTGTCTCACTAAACGTTTTTGTTGTGTTTGCGTCCTGTGACATTCTGGATTATCTCGGGTTCGAAGTGCAGCATCTTTTTATTAAATAAATTTGAGAAGTTGAAAATTTGCCTCCATTTTGGGTCGCAGCTTGAAATTAAGGGGTGGTGTTGGGTCCTGAAGCCACACCAGTTGAGAAGTACTGATCTAAGTCACCTTGCATTCATTTCCTGACCCTGCCTGCCTTCCTGCACAGGTGAATCAAATCAGTCTGATCTGCACTCAATTAAAGAACTCCTCCACCCCAGGCCTCTTCAGTCATCTCATCAGTGTCCTGGTCCAAGTCTTCAGAATGTCCCTCACCACCACCACCACCACCACCACCACCAAGCTCACGCTGGAGTTTGGATCCTGATCACAAAAGACTTTTTACATCCTGACTGAAATGGTCTTCTGCATACCTCAGTTGTAAAGAGTGGTTGTCTTTCTGTCGTCTCCTACCACTCTGTCCCTTCTCCTCTGACTTCTGGCATCAGTCAGGTACTGCAGCTCACTGGATATTTCTCTTTTTTTGGACCATAGTTGTGTGATAATCCCAGTCAGTCAACCACGTCACAGTCACTTGTATCACCTTTCATCTTCATTCTGGTGTTTGGTTTGATCTTCAGCAGGTCGTCTTGACCACATGAATGCATTGAGTTGCTGCCATATGATTGGCTGATTAGTTATTTGTGTGAAGGAGCAGTTGAATGGCTTGAACTGATTGTTGTATTTTTTGTGCTGATAAAAACATACAGAAAAGAATAAACTTTCATTCGTCCCACAGGGAAATTTGCAGTTAAGGGGACAACAATGATAAATAAAACACAGACTTAAGTATGAATAAACAGTATGTGCATTGTTATAAATATAAAGACTAGAATATAAAACTAAAACCTACACTATAAGAATTATTTACACATATTTACAAAGTATTTGCACATGGGAATATTGGGAGAATTGCACTGTTTATGGTAAGCATATCCAACATTCCTTAAAGGGATATGCCAAGGTTTTTGTTGTTTTCATGTCTTGCCTCACTCCTGAGTTCATGACAAGCAGATAGACACCGTTCTTTCAACTGGTGCAGTAACAAAGAAGAGATGGCCAAAGCTCGCCCACTGCTAATTAGCTTAGCTCAAACACTAGGAGTCAATTGGTATTGTTGGCCTGCTTCTGCCTACAGTCATCAGATAAACCCTTCAGCAACTCTAAACGGTCCTGTGTGCTTGTTGCGACTTGTTTTTTTACCACGTTGTGTTACGTTATCTTCTGCTATCACCGTATTATCTACTTCTGCTTAATAACAGAGGCTTTGTTTTGTTGACCTACTTCCACGGCGGTTTGTACTTGAGATGTGACGTTCGCAAACAAGTCTAGTTTTTTGATCAGCTCTTTTAAGAGAACAATGAGAACCTATTTGCAGTTGTGAGTGAGCTGGAGCCCTTATTAAATTTGCAGGCAATTTACATTTAATACATTGTTCACTTAAAAGAGCTGTTCAAAAGACTTGAATTGTTCGCAACTTCACATTTCTACCCACTGTGGAAATGGGTCAACAAAACAAACCCTCTGTTTAGGAGTAGAAGATAATGAGATGATAGTAGAAGATAACGTAACATAACACGGTAAAAAACAAGTTACAACAAGCACACAGGACCCTTTAGAGCTGCTGAAGAGTTTATCTGATGACTGCAGGCAGAAGCAGGCTAACACTCCCCACTGACTCCCAGTGTTTCAGCTAAAGCTAACTAGCTGTGGGCGAGCTTTGTCCGTTTATTCCTTGTAACTGCAAGCACAGTCGTAAGAATTGAGTCTACCTGCTTCTCATGGACTCAGGAGAGAGGCAAGACACGAAAACAACAAAAAAGTTGGCGTATCCCTTTAAATGTGTCATCAAAGAAGTAGAAATCTCTCACAGAGACGGCGACCTTCAGTGAGTTTTGATTGTAAGTGAATATTTGTGTGTTTAATTAATCCTGTTAAAGTGACGGAGTGTGTGTCAGTGTATGTTCTGTTAAGGAAACTAGTTGTGCAACTCTGTTTGCCTTGTCAAACATCAGGCAGGACCAGCCCTAACAGACACACTGAACACACACTCAGGTGCCTCCCATCACCTGTGGAGCTGAAAACACAGAGCAGTTCGTTTCCAGCTGCTGAAGGAAGAAGACGAGTCGAGGAGAAGAGACCTCAGCATGTAGAGAGCCGAGGTGTTCAGGGTCAACATGTCCATCAGCGTGAACCTGAGGAGGATCTCCAACCTGCCCGGAAGATACGACAGGAAGGTCGAGCTCTGCTTCAGAGGTCAGTAACACACACCATCACAAGCTATTTAAACAGGGTGACCATATTCTGAAAACCCAAAAAAAGGACCCTCAGCAGCATGTGTTGTGCCCAATATCTTGACAGGTGGGTACACTGGAATAATGCCAGTGGTCCAGTGCAGCGCTTTGTTAGAAATATTAACCCTTTTACTACTTTGAATAAAAATGGCTGCCTGGTCTTTTTTGCCTTTTTTTGTCAATAAGCATGTAAGAAAATGGCCTTTGAGTAAATTATTGTGCACCTTTATTCAGGTTAAAACAAAACATTCTAGTATTTGTCATTATTAGGTCATAAAAGTTTAAAACAATATGTAATTTCAAGAAAAGTTTAAAAAAAAAAGGGATTTGAATTTTCAACAGGTTCCTCTTTATAAACAATTCTAAATGAACATGTTCAACACTTGAGAAAACAGAAACTCAACCTATTTTATATTATTTATTATGACTATTAGTTATCATTAGTTATATTATTTAACTATTTATGAAATTCACAAAACATGAACTGTGATGAAAAAGATGACAAAAAAGATGAACTAAGCAAAAATATGCAAAAAGAACGGCAAGAAAACACTCCAGAATGATACTAATGTCATTATTTGCCATATTTTTTACATTATTTACACAGAAAATACAGATAAACCAAGCATAATTGACTCACATGTTTGTCTCTGAACCCTCTCTCTGCTCCCCAGCTCAGTCAGCTCACTTCCCAAATCCCCCCCTCAAAAAAATAATCTTAAAGAGCAGCAACGAGGCCCATCAACTCTTCAGAAAACAAACTTGAGTAATAAAGACTGGACAACACACTAACCAACCACTTACATGCTTGTTCAACTGTTTCTAAACACAAAAAGCTAATTAACCGATCACATAGCAGCAACTCAAAGTATTGAGGCATGTAGACAATGTCAAGCTGACCTGCTGAGGTTCAAACTGAGAATGGAGAAAAAGGTGATTTAAGTGTGTTTTATTCGAAGTAAAGGCATCAGCAGATTTAAAAGCCTTTTTACCTGCTCAGCTCTGACTGCAGGAAAGCACGTGATCTTGATGGCCTTAAAATCGACCCTAAGAGGGCGATGGCCATAAAGAGGGCGCCTGTGAAAAACGTCTTTGTCGGGGGTTTGACTCCAGAGGCAACTGAGGAAACCATTAGAAGTCAAAGAAGAGGAGGGATTTATCTTCATCAGCTTCAAAGAAGAAGGCTGGAAAAGAAGTTCAGATCATCAGTATGACCTGTATGATCTGACCACAGGAACATAAAGAAGAGGAGAACCTGGGACCAAGGACTTCAGAAGCCTGAACTCCTCTGACCGATGAAGGTCAGAAGGTCTGATGGGATCAGACTGAAAATCATGTGAATAAGAAGATAGTTGTCCAGGTGCAAACATCAAACTATGATGAGTGAGGGACTTAAAGTTGTTGCAGCAACCAGTCTCCTGAAAGAGACTGGTTGCTGCAACTTCAGCTTTGGCTCCGATGAGATCTTTTTCAAGGACGCTGACATTTAATCTCCTCCACCAAGGAGGTCATGATATTGCTGCTGTTTGTCTGATAACTCAGAAAGTTCTGAACAGATTATGATAAACTCTTCTTGGAATGTTGGATGGGCACGAGAAAGAAGTGATGAGATTTTGAAGGTGATCCAAATCCAGATGTGGATCCAGGATTTGTCCACAAACAAGGCGAACAGTTTCAGAGAGGAAGGTCGTGCTCTCAGAGCAATTCTTGTACTTTCTTGTGAATCTTATTTAAAACCCTCGACGTCCTGTTTCATCAGTTTATCCTCACAGTCCTGAAGTTCCCTCTCAGCTCATGTTTGTGTTTAAAGGTGAATTTTCCAGACAGGCTCACAGCGAATGTTCTTCCTCGTCTTTTACCTGAAAGGTAAACAGGAACTCCTCCAGTGAAGGTTTAACGGCAGAAACATGTTTTTAATGTTAATAAATGTGGTTTTTGTTACTGTTTGTCTTTCCTGCATTGACTGATGTTAAAAAATGAAACAGAGAAAAGTCTTGATCATTCAGTTTTTATTTTTTTTATTTTGATGTGATGATACTTTTGGACATTATTTCATTTTTTTTTTTTTAACCAATGAGACCCCAGAATCATCAGTCAGAATCATTCAGAAGCAAAATTAAACCCTAGAAAGCACTCGGAGAGCACAAACCTCCGCCAAGGTAGCTCACATATTTCTGTTACATCTATAATCAATAGTTACATGATGAAGTTACCGTCATAATATGATTCATGACCCTGAAAACCCACACCTAGCACTCAGAATCATGTTGATATCATTGTTAGACAGTTATTGAGCAAAATGATCATAACCAAAGTCTAATCATTTTTAAGTTGGGTCAGTACCAACATCTTATCATACTCATAACTAAGGGCAAGTTGGAGTCACAAGCAAGTTTTTGGTCGGTGGGAGGAAGCCAGAGAGCCCAGAGAACCCACACATGCACGGGAGAACATGCCTCACAGAGAGCCAGACATGGGGATCGAACCAGCAGCCCTCTTGCTGTGAGGCAGTTGCTCTGTCTGCTGCCTGAAAGCTCGTGAATATACAAAGTTAGACAAGATCCAAAAGAAATGAAATATGAGAATGAAGATGTTGAGTCATTTTCAGCCAGCAAACCGTGAAATAGTAAATTACTCAACAGTCAGTTATGACAAGAATATTTATTTTGATTTTTGAAGTTTCTCACAAATATCTGAAGTACTTAATAAATTGCTATCAAGTATTTAATTAATTAGGTTCACTGGAGCTTCTGAACTGCAGGTAGGTGTGAATGGTTGTCTGTCTCTATATGTCAGCCTTGTTATTGGCTGCCAGCCTGTGACAGCTTGTGTTAACAAGATACTCAGGGCATTTTTGGTCAGGTACCCTGGGTATTTTCTGGGAAATGTCAGGGTTGCACGTGTGAAAAGGGCTATTCAGCAAACACACAAACAAAAGAATGAAGCTGATTTGATTCTGGAGTCCTCTCTGTCTGATTATTCTGCAGGTTTCACCCATAAAACCAGAATCCTGAAGTGTGAGAGCGTGGCCATCTTCAACGAGGTCAGTGAGCTTGATATGATCAACCAATCAGATCTTTAACACCTTTACTTTAAGGCATGTCTTCTTCTCTGGTCTTGGAGTCTGTCTGCAGCAGTGTTACAACGCCACTTACAGGCCTGATATATGTACTACAGCGTTTTCAGGGTTTTTATTTGGACGGACACATTTACTGAGTCGATGTCGTCTTTACAGAGAACAGTTTAAAACAAAAACATTTTCTTCCCCATGTGGACGGGGCGTAAATGCACCATTGCCTAAATGGCTTCCTGTAGCTGAATGTGAAGTCACACATGATTGCCAGGATGGGCAAAATGTTGCCCAGGGGCCACATGCAGCCCTTCCTTTCATTAAAATCTGGCCCCCAAATTAGCTTCAATCATCAATTAATTGTAAAGTAGGGTAAAAAAAAAAAGTCATGGAAATGTAAAACTTGGAATATTTCCATAACAAGCTTTGATTAATGGTAAATAGTTAGTTCTTTGTGAAAAATTGGATGTGTTATTGACAGTTTTTTTAATTTAAACTTCTTGTAAATGCCTCACTTAATGTATTTATATAAATTAAAAAAACAATCAAACTGTACAGTTCTTTTCATAACACATATGTAGCACAAAGTGCTTTACATAAACAGAAAACAAATAGAATAAAGTATGTGCAAAATGAACTTAAACAACAATAATAAGAATAAATAAACCCAAATTGAGCAAAGAAAATAAAAAAGATAAATAAAAAAATAAGATAAAAAAAAAACGAAGACCTTGATCAAACAGAACTGTGTGTGTGTGTTTGAGTAAAGAACTCTGGAAACGCCATCATGGGTTCAAAATGAGAAAACACTGGAGATAAAAGTGAAAACATGTAACAGAATATAAGTAATAATAGAAGATAAAATATATAAATTAAGACAATAATATAAATAATAATAAAAGCTGGTTTGGTATGAATAATAAAACAAAGACTAAATATGTGATTCAATAAATCATGTTAAAATGTAAAAATGGAGTCCAGTTGCCTTGCTTTTGAATCTTCAGAATGATATATAACTAGAGTTACCTGAAATCAAGTTAAAAAAAAATGGTACAACTAGAAAAACACCGCCTGAGAACCTGAGGGCTCTCATGGGCTCATATAATAAAAGCAAATCAGATAAATAGCATGGACCAAGACCATGAAGAGATTTAAAAACTAATAAAAGAACCTTAAAATCAATTCTGAAAGTTTGAAACATTGAAAAAAAAGAAATATGTTTAATACACTGAAAGAGTCGTTTCAATGAGCTTTTATTCTGTAACTCATTTTATAAAGTCTATTTGCATTTTGTTTTTAAACATGATTATTGGTTTGATTTATTTTTAGATCAACTGCATGTGTGCCTTTTGTTTGATTAAAAAAAAAAGCATATGTTAAATAATAAGTCACAATAATGTGGTCCTCGAGTTGGCTAAAGCAGTGTGTGTTTCTCACAAGGTGACCTCGGCATGCTGCCAAACTTACATAGTGCTATATGAGGAGCCATCTCTCTGCTGAGAGTCGTCTGATTATCAGATCGACTTTAAAAAGATGATTTTCAGGTAAAAAAGTGACGCACTGATGCTTTAGCTCAGCTGCTCAGTCCTCAGCAGGTCAGTGAGCCTCGTCCTCATTAAATTTTAATGATATTTGCCTTCAGAGTGCACCGGTGTGTGTTTTCATTGTTGGTCTGTGTGTGTTTTTGGGCAGGTTGCTGTTTGTCTGCTTCAGATTGAAACTATTTTAATGGAGCGGAGGAAACTGTACCACTCCTACTGTACACACAGTCAGACAGAGCTGCTCCTTCAACACACTCACGGACAGCTGATCTGATTCTGTTTGTTCTGCTGAAACTTCTGTGGACGAGAAAATACCCCCACGGACAGGAAATGTGCTTTAAAATAACATTTTAAAAATGATTATGCAGTCAAATTAAAGTTTCAATACTACTAATAATTTTTATTTGTATAGAACATTAAAAATACAGGTTACAAAGTGCTTTATAAGGACTAAATTAAAGGATTTCAACAAAATAAAACATACAACACAACTGGCAGGTAACAAAAGAAAATATTAAACACTTCAAAACATAACATTCATTCAAAATAACTAACAATTATGTACAATTCTTCTAAAGGAATTCTACAAACTTATTTAACCCTTTGACTTCCAAACTAAGAAATACATTTGCAACAAATTATCTTTTGTTAAAATTGTTTTCCTTCCTCTTCATTTACCAGCATTTCAGATTTTATTTTCCAGATTACCCAATCAGGAAGCAGATATGTTGGTCAACCAGCTGGTTGGCTTGCCTGTTAAGGGTTAACCTGGGCATGAATGGATTTCTTTCATTTCTGCAACAGCACTTTTGTTTTTTGAATGAAAACATCCCAGAGAGCAAAATTTAGATTTTTTTCCCTTGACCCTTCCTCCTCTTCCTCCTCTTCTTCACTCGCTCCTGCTCGTCGCTGCTCGTCCTCAGTTTGTCCTCGAGTCACTCAGGTCACTTTGGTCCACTTCTTCTTCGTTCAGTCTCTGTGTGGAGTTTGCATGTTCTCCCTGTGCATGCATGGGTTCTTCTCTTTCCTCCCACGGACCAAAAACATGCTCATCAAGTTCAGTGATGACTCTAAATTGCCCTTAGGTATGAATGTGAGAGTGAATGGTTGTCCAGCTCTATGTGTGTCCCTGTGATTGGCATGGTGACTTGTCCAGGGTGTGCCCCACTACTCGCCCAATGTCAGCTGAGGTAGGCTCCACCCCCTCAAAGAGATAATTGGTATAGATAATGGATGGATGAATAAAACAAATAAAATACAAATAGAAGTGCTCCGCCGAGGCATTTCCAACATTGTCGGACGAGTTTTTGTCAAAAATGTGGAAAATTCCTGGATCTGTGTCTGGATTTGGATCACCACCAAAATCTAATCACTGCTTTCTTGTGCCATGATTAACATGCATCAGAATCTGTTCTTATTTATTTATTTATTATTATTTATTTAACCTTTATTTACCCAGATGAGTCCCATTTAGATCAGGATTTCATTCACAAGGGTGACCTGGCCAAGAGGTCATGATAGATACAAATTCAAGAAAATACTAAGGCAAGAAATTACAAAGAAAAGATATGGAAAAAAAATCAACAGTTATTAAACATGATTATGATATTATCATTTAATGTTTGTTTTTGAGTTTCCTGCTCCTAAACATACTAACAAACAAATGCTGTCAAAAGCATGACCACCTTGGTGGAGGTAATTGAATAATTCTGAAGTAAAATCAGGAAAGGCTCAATGATGAAAGTTTGTTTTAATTTGAGCTCTAAAAGAGACATGGCTGACCTGATCTTCTCCAGTGTTCATTTTGACAGCACTTTATAATTTAGTTTTAGTTATAGTCTTTTGCCTAAAATATATTTTAGTTTTAGTCATGATTCAGTCATCTAAATTGTTTTATTTTTAGTCTAGTTTTAGTTGATCGAATTTACAACATTTTAGTTGTTGAAATCTACTGTAAATTTTGTCGACTAAAATATGAAGTGTAAAGGGTAAGGCATTTTTTATGTTTCATTGAATTTCTGAAGTCATGTTTTACACTTGGATAAAATCAAACATCTAATAACCCTTTATTGAATGCTAGTAAAGTCTGAATGTATAAATGAACAGAAGCAAATTGAACTTTTGTGTGAAATGCAGTCACCTTTATTTAGGCTACCTGGCAGAGCATCTCAGTTACAATTTCAGAATTGACAACAAACAATGAACCTGCTCTACATGAATATATCAATTCATAAAGAGAGGAGCTCTGATTGGATCGCTCCACAACTTATCCCACCACCACCAAGCTAAGGCAGCTGTGATTGGATGTCCCTCTTAACTCATCCAACCTTTCCACACAACCAAAGTAGCTGTGATTGGATATATTCCTAACTTGTCTCTACTTTCTACATGAACAAATTAGGTCTGATTGGATTAAGTCTCTGTCAAACATTTTAGTCTAGTTTTTATTTTTAGTTTTAGTTTATGTCCTTGTACACTTGTTTTTATTAGTTACTGTCTAGTTTTCATCAGGGGAAAAAAGGTTGTTGACGAAAACTATTGGTCAACAAAATCTTCTCAAGCAGATCATTCCATAGTTTTTGGAGGCCTCACAGAAAACGAGGATGTTCAGAGATTTATCTGTCAGAAAGGCCGAGAAGACTGTTGGGACATTCTTAAATTTTATGAGAGCATCAATGATCCAAGAATATTTAAAGTATTACAATATATGTGGGATCTTATTGTTCCGCCTCCTTATCTTTCCTTATCACTTTCCTTGACGCTCCAGTTCATCCTCAGTTTCATATTTTTCTTAGCGTCCTGTATAAACAGGAGTCTCACTGAGCGAATGTTGGAAAGAAGAAGCATGAATCTGTCTGTGAGATCCTGTGTTTGTTCTGTGTGCAGAACTGTGGGTCATGCAGACTGACAGACTTAAAAAATGTAGGAGCTAAAGTAGGACGTCCTGGTATTTTTGGCTCTCTGGTTTTGTTTTAGTCGTCAATTATTGATGAGGTTTGTTAAGGAGGAGAAGCACAATCATGACCACATGAGAAATAATGAAAAATACATCACAGCAGTTCCTTTAAGGCTGCTTCATCCATTTCTCTCTCATAACTGAAACTAAAACAACAATAAATAAACAATGAAATACAAACTACAGTTGAAACAAACCAGGTCTCATTTCAGACAGTCTCTCATGTTCACCAGTGTCTATAAATGTCGGAGAGTTTAGGAGGCTTAATAAGACATTAGACATCATAATCATCATAACTGTTCTTTTACAATGTTCTGCTGTGATAAATCAAGTTATTGCATGATTAGATTTTAGTTTGAGTGTCTCTTATTGGCTGTGGTGACTCTCCAACAAATAAGTTTTTCAACAAATAATATCAAAAAAAAAAAAAAAAAGCTATTCTAAAGATTAAGGTCAGATTAATTTTTTTGCAAAAAAATAATAATAATGCAAGTTTCCTCACAATAGGTAGCAAGTTTTCCTGAAAAACAGTCTTAAGTTTTCCAACATTTAATCTAAATTAACCAAGGCACACAAGTCATAAAACCAATTCAAGTTTGGAAAAAAATATCACCTTATATAAAATGTTTTTTTAAACCAGGAGACTTCTTTTTTTCCAAAAACATTTATATTGTTTGTTAAGAAAATGTACATAAATTAATTATTATTTGTATTTCGTAAAAAAAAAAAAAAAAACATTTTCTCAGGTAAACAAGCTTTTATTTATCTGAAAGATGCCATGATTTTAAGAAAAACTTTGTTGTCAGGACACTTTGTCCTCAATTGTTAAAAAAACTCCAGCATCGTTTGTTAAGAAACCAAATTATTTCATCATGTTGGTTGGAGTAAAATGTAATTGTATTGTCATAATAACTTGATTTTATTTGATGGAAAACTTGGGAAAACTCAGCATTATTGATGAGAAAACTTGATTTGATTGGTACTTTTGCTTCTGTATTTATTCACCTGAAAACTTGATACCTGAAAATTTAATATAATCTTTTATTGAAACTTCATATATTAAAACTTGATATAAGTGGTGAAGAAGCCTTTTTTTTTTCAAACTAACTGCTTTTTTTTTCTTACAGGAAAACTTGATATTATAGCATAGGAAAAAATTAACTAGTTGAAAGCTTGACATGGGCAGCACAGAAACTTTACATAATAAGTTTGGAAATTTTCTGCTTTTTGTTCATAAAACTCCTCATTAGTTGAAAATGTGTTTCTGTAAGTTGTTTTTTTTTTTCATTATTGTTTTAAAAACCCTGACATAGCTTTTCAGGATCATGTGATATTATTTGCAAGGAGACATAAAACTTTTCTCAAATAAAAACATAAAACTTTCTCTCTGGAAGACTTGTGTCTGTCAGGAGGTTTTGCATCGTTTCAGCAGAAAGATTAAAATTCCTTACACAAAAATCTTTTTTATGATAAGTCTTGAAATAATTTGATCTTTTTTATTTGGTACAAAATGGCACTTTGCACTTTTACCCTTTGGCCAATGAAAGTGGATAAAATGTAATATTAAACAAGCTCTCTCCCTCTCTGGCTTGAGCGGCCTGGTCACTTTGAACAGTGTGAACAAAGCTGCGGTCATGTCGGTACACTGATAGAAACATTTACTGACTTTAGTTTCAGGTTTGTTCACAGCAGCTCCTCCCTCTCTACAGCTCTGAGTGTTTGAGTAAACTCTGACAGACCTCATGATGGAGGAGCTCAGGACTCGCTCTCATGTTTGCTCTTCAGGTGTGACCAGGTCTGAACCTCTGCGTTATACTCTGATCAACGACAGAGCGCTTCTTTAAAGGCAGAGACTCGTCCTCCGGCTGCAGGATGATTTTTTTACTCAAAGAAAGTTTGACAAAAATCAGATGTTCTCGGTTTTACTTTGTTACTGAGAAGACGTCCAGAACTTTCTGAGGTAAATTCTCTCAAAGCTCCGGCTCACTGTCTTCACTATACGAGCATGAAATGGTCTTTGTAAGAGGGGAAAGTTTGTAACCCACTGGCCACTTTATTAGGTACACCTTGCTTTTATCTGGTTGGGCCCCTTTTGCCTTCAGAGCTCCTGAAGTCCAGGAGCTGAAACATCCCTCAGATGTTGGTCCACATCTCCATGACAGCATCACACAGCTGCTGCACATCCATGATGAGACTTTGGTGAGCCTCTCTGTATCAGGTGTGGTCTTCTGCTGCTGTGGACCATCTGCTTCGATGTGCTGTGCACTCAGAAAAGGTCCTCATGCCTTGGTTGTAACAGACTGTTATTAGAGTTCCTGCTGCCTTTTGATGACCATTCTCCTCTGACCTCTGGCATTAATGAGGCTTTTAACTGCTGCTCACTGGATATTTTCTCTTTTTTAACCATCATCTGTAAACCCTGAAGACAGTTTTTGGTGGAAATCCAAGTAGATCAGCTGGTCTGGCACCTACAGCCACGTTCAACGTCCCTTAAATCACCTTTCATCAACATTCTGATGCTCAGTTTGACCATGTCGATCATGCCTAAATGCATTGAGGGACGGCCATGTGATTGGCTGATGAGCTGTTTGTGTTTATTATCAGATTCAGGGAGCATGTTGGTACTTAAAATGATTCACTAAAGAGTGATATGATGGGCTGATGGTGTGTCTCTGCAGCATTTCCGCTGGCCTCACTACGGTAAAGTGATCAGAGAAGAAGTTTTGTCCGTCAGTGTTTACAACTGCAGCAAAGTCTTCTCCAACAGGTAACACACACACAAACAAACAAATCTGCATCATACTCAATTTATTATTAACCTCCTTATGTCTCTATCTGGTGTTTAGGTTGTTGGGTAAGCTGGTCATCAGTCTCCAGCATGTCGTCACAGCGGGGAGGCTGTTGCTACGGGAACCACTCACTGATGACAACTTCAGCCAGACTGACGTACGAGCACCAGCACACCCTCTGTCAATCAAACTTTATTTATAAAGCACTTTTCATACAAAATAATGTAGCAGAAAGTGCTGTAAATTCAAGAACACATCCAGATAAGTGTCAGGGGAAACAAAATAAAATACAAAACCCCACAAACCCTCCAAACCCACATTCAACGCACACCAACACACACCAACACACACCAACACTAAGTGAGGACTCTTCAAACTGCCACAGACAACTGAGGAAACACGATCTTAAAGTAAAAATGAGGAAACACGGGAGCTTAGACTAAACTGATAAACCCATGATAACTTAATAAAGTGTTAAGAGTTAATTAAAATAAAACCAAACGATTAAAGAAAATAAATAAAAGGCGGTAATAAAACACATAAAAGTAACTCTAAAGCTAAAATACACTGCAACAAGATGCCAGTAAGTTACTTTAAATGTCTTAACAGTAGCATTACTCATTTCAATTTACAGCAGAATTACTATATTTTCAAAAACAGTACCATATTTTATCCTACAACTTTTAATGCATTTTAAATTACAGTGCACTTGCTGTATTTTAATTTATATCACTTTTTTTAAACCATTTTAACGCTCATTTATACGCAATATATCATTTTGTAAAAAAAAAAATAAAAATAACATGCATCATTTTTGATCCAATAAAACACTTTTAATCAAACATTTGTTTCACCCACAAATGTGAAACATTTTCTCAAAGAAATCCTCACTGCGATTGGTCAATTTTCCTGTAGCTACAAAATGGTATTTTCTCGTGATCCATTGCCCTATACAGTAATTAACTATATATATATATATATATATATATATATATATATATATAGTTTTTTTTTTCCGGTAGGTACTTGTAGATATTACAATTAGGGCTGAACAATATATCGTTATCGTATCGATATCGAGATATGAACATTCAAGATATTGATATCGAACAGCAACGATATAAACAATATAGATTTCCCCCGCGCTAAAACTGCACTTTCCACATTCTTTTGTATTATGATGTTTTTTATTTTTCTGAAAAATGCTTGGTGTCTACCGAATCCATAGTCGTATCGTATCGTATCGTATCGATATCGAGATATCTGGCATGAATATCGAGATATGAAATTTTGTCAATATCGTTCAGCCCTAATTACAATAAAATACTCTTAAGTTTACAAAAATCACTTACCGTACCTGTACAGTAAAAAACACTTAAAGCAGATTAAGAGAATAAAACAAAAATCAGCTAAAAGTCAGATCAAGAGTTTGTTCTCAAAAATAGGAACAGTAGGTGGCGCTCTCAGATCTGCAGGTAGACTGATCCACGGACGGGGGCCATAATATTGAAACGATGGTTCACCAAATGTTTTGGTTCGTACTTTTGGGAACAATTAACAGACCTGAAGAACTGAAAGCTCTACTGGGCTCATCGGGTATAAACAAACCAGATAAATAGGAAAGAGCAGGACAATTAAGGGATTTAAAAACAATAAAAGAACCTTAAAATCTGTTCTTTGTGTTTTTATATCCTGCAGTCTTTAATCAACAGCAGTTTGTAGGAGGTGGTTCACTTCTTCTCTCAATGCTCTTTCTCTCTCGTAGATCTACATCGAGTTGGATATCAGGTATCACCCTCTTGAGGGCACAGCAGGAAACTGGGAGGAACTGGACTTCCTTAAAGTTGAAGACAAAGACGAGTAAGAGCATTTCCTGAAACATATTTTCTCTCTGAAGGGTAGAATTTAAGATCTGAAGGTAACAACGTGCAATATTCTCATGGGTCATTACTTTGTGCACTGAAAAAACTCAGATCTAGGCAAGTGTGTTTGTTTTCAAGTCAAAAATATCCAAAACACTTATTCCAATCCACATTCACTTAACCAGTCCAGATAAATATCTTACTTTATGAAATAAAAAGCAAAAATAAGTCACTGAACTGCTTGTAATGAAGAGAAAATATCTGCCAATGAAACAAGGAAAGTTTGACTCAGTGAGGCTCTTAAGTTAAGGTTTAATATCTGCTCAAGTTAAATTTGTCTTGTCTTATTGGCAGATTATTTTACTTATTATTAAAAGCAACTCAGGCCTCATTTTTAGTTTTTATATCTTCAAGTAAGATCTTAATCTAGACATGTAAGGAAATTGTGGATTAGAATAAGTCTAGTGAGATTTTTTTGTCTTAAAATTGGACAAATACTCTCACCTAGATCTGAGTCTTTCATTTTACATGTGTAAATAATTCTTTAAATGTAGTTTTTTAGTTTTATACTCTAGTCTTTTATATTTATGATTATGTACATACTGTTTTTATACTTAGTCTATTTTTCTTTTTTTATTTGTCATTGCTGTCCTCTTTGCTGCTGTAACACTGCAGATTTCCCCGTGGGGAGCAAATAAAGGTTTATTCTATTCTGTTCTAATTCTGTGTTGAAACGGCACCACAGATTTGGTCAGAAAACACTCTGGAATTCTGAAGCTCTAAATTTTGTTTCTCCTTCATCCTCAGGTCAGCTCTGGTCATCAAGAATGAAGGATTTGATGAACCTGACAGGTGAGAAGATCTTCTGGAGCTAATACCTGGTGGTTGGTTGTAGACTGTTGGGTAAACAAGAAGAGCTCAGTGACCTTTAGGGCGCTTTCACACCTACATCCTTTGCCCTGGACTTTCAGACTTTTCTCTTTGATCTGGACCAAAATTGACAAAATTTGTTTGTGAGCATGATCACATCCTGAATACTAACGGCTCCATTTCCCATTCAGTTATGACACAGTTCCTCCTAAAAATTGATTCTGAATTATAAAGTGTGCATTTTTTTTACTTAAAGGAACACTCCAACAATTTTGTTGTTTTCTTGTCTTGCCTCACTCCCAAGTCCATGACAAGCAGATAGACACCATTCTTTCAACTGTGTGTGCAGTAACAAGGAAGAGACGGGCAGAGATCCCCCAACGCTAGTTAGCTTAGCTCAAACACTAGGAGTCAATGGGTAGTGTTAGCCTGCCTCTGTCTACAGTCATCAGATAAACTCTTCAGCAACTCCAAACGGTCCTGTGTGCTTGTCGTGACTTGTTTTTTTTACTGCATTGTTTCGTTGTCTTCTTCTTTCATCGTATTTTCTTCTACTTGTAAACAGAGGCTTTGTTTTGTTGATCTTCTTCCACGATGGTTTTGAGAGATGTGACGTTCGCGAACGAGTCGAGTCTTTTGAACAGCACTTTGAAGTGAACGTTATAAACCAATTCGCAGTTGTGAGTGAGCTGTTTGTTTCTTCAACTTGGATTTAATAATGGCTCGCAAACACACAACTGCGATTCGGTTCTCATCGCTCACTTAAAAGCTGTTTAAAAGACTCCACTCGTTCGCGAATGTCACATCTCTCACGAAAACCACCGTGGAAGTTGGTCAACAAACAAAGCCTCTGTTTAGGAGTAGAAGAAGAAGATAATATGAAGATGATAAAAGATAACATAATATAACATAAAGGGGTAAAAAACAAGTCACAACAAGCACACAGGACTGTTTAGAGCTGCTGAAGAGTTTATCTGATGACTGCAGGCAGAGGCAGGCTAACACTACCCCTATACTCCCAGTGTTTTTGCTAAGCTAACTAGCAGTGAGCGAGCTTTGTCCGTCTCTTCCTTGTTACTGCACGCACAGACAAAAGAATGGTGTCTATCTATTTGGCATAGACGCAAGAGTGTCCCTTTAAGTGTCCTTGTGGCCTAATTCCGGGTAAAATTTGAAAAGGAGCTTAGTTCAGAAAAATGTGAACAGACTCATTTTACAAACTGGTCACCTCATAATTTTCTATATTTGTGTATCATATTGCAAAATGTGACTGAATGGTTGTGAACCTGCTTTTGAAAATGTTGTCGACTCTTTTCCTTTTTGCTGAATCCCTTCCTGCCCACACTGAAGAAGCTCATGCCATCAGTTTGACCCTCAGCTACAGTTAAATGATGTCAAAGGTCACTGATTAGTTGGGATTTAGCCTAACCTCTTCATCTCTTCCAGTCAGCTGACTGTCGCTCGCCCGGGTCAGCTGGAGAGAGAGGTCCGTCGTTTGGGGCGGAGCCTGGTCAGGACTTCATCAGGGGATGAAGATGAGGATGAAGATGATGATGATTTTGATGATGACCTGATGGACCTGGAGGCTTCAAACATCATCTTCACCCCCCTGCTCAGGTACAGGGCTGTCCTTCTGTCTGTAGGTCTGTCTGTAGGTCTGTCTGATTGCACAAGCTCTTTATCAGGCAGTCAATCAATCAAACTTTATTTGTATAGCACTTTTCACACAAAATCATGCAGCACAAAGTGCTTTCCATAATTAAACATGAATAAAATAAAAGTTAGGACAGGAAAATACAAGGCCTTGCCCACCTTCGGGATCCCATACAGCACACACACAAAGACATTAAGAGGAGATTCGAACAGAAAACTGAACTAGAGGACTCAGTATCTTGAATCAAAAATGAGGAAACACAGGAGCTAAGACTAAAATGACATAACAATAAAAAAAATCATTATAATAAATGAGATAAAAATACTTTAGGGAAAAATAAATAAATAAATTCTAAAATGATAACATGGTAAAATGAGATAGCCAAACACTAAATGTGTAATAAAATCTGCTGAAGTAGGATAATGAAAAGAAAATCAATTAAAAGAGAATAAAATTCAAAAACAATAACTCTGACCTGAAATGGAGGACTAAAACAGATTAAGAGGATTAAAATAAATAAATAAATAAGATGAAGTAATAATAAATGTGATCAGCTAAAAGCCAGACTAAAAAGGCAGGTCTTGAGTTTGCTTTTAAAAATATGCTGATGTTTGTGTGGTTGTAGTCGTTGCAGGCCGATGTCCAGAAATATCCCTTTGGCAACACCAAGGGTCAAGAGTTTTCAGGTGAGTTCACCCAATAAATACTTTTCTTCACTGAAGATGTTTTGCACCTGAGTAGGGCTGGGAAATTAATGGGATTTATATTTTAATCTTAATTCAAATTACAGTCTCTCATGAGATCTCTGTGCCATATGACCTGCTGCACTTGTTTCATCTTCTTCCATCTTTCATTATTTTAACTGTTGTTTTTCATTGTTATTTTCATTTATTGCTTGTTCTTTAATGCCAAAAACTATTGTGTTTGGAGCATTAACCCTCAGTGATTGCATGTGGTGCATGTTGTTAAACTGAGTAGTTAGTAGTTGTGCTTTATGATTGTGATCTCAGTATCCATCAAAATAATCGAGACCATGGTTTTTGCCATAATGGAGCAGCCCTACCCTCAAGAAGGAGTGACAGAAGACAGCATGTAGCCTACATGCTTAGGCTACATGCGAATCAATCTGCTTGAAGCTTCGCCAGATTACATGTCTGTCATCTCACGCAGCTTCACACTGACTGTGATGACTGGGAGGACAAAGAGGCCGCAGAACTGAGAAGCTTCCTCAGGCCTCTGACTATGGACATCAGTGATATCAGCCGTCCTTCAGCTCTACTAGAACTCAAGTTTGGAGTAAATGTACTTAATTTTGGTCAACTAGTGCACGAGTAGACTTTAGTAGTGAAGTAAAAAGTGTCACTAGTACTACTAGGAAGCCTTATATGCTGATAAGGGGGCGGGGAAAGGCAAGGTCAGGCTTACCATTAGTTTCCGAAAATATTACAACCAATCAGGGTGCTGGATTTAGTTATAATCCCTCCTACTTCATTTGCATTAAGTCTACTAGTACTACTAGTGAATCTTTTAGCTTTACTGATACTACTGGTGGAGTCTAGTCTAGCGCTACTAATGAGATGTTGTGAGTTTACTAGTAGTACTTGTAAAGAAAAAAAATGTTTTACACGTACAGGTTTTTGACACAAGTGTGTGAGTAGACCATACTAGTGAAGCAAAAATGTCTACTAGTAGACAATTTTGTGCTACTAGTTAGTAGTAGACTTAAAAAATGTTACTGGTAAAAACTAAAATCTTTACTAGTTGAACCAATAAAACAAAATCATCTACTAGTGGGTGATTTTGCTTAACTAGTAAGGTCTACTTGCACATAAGTGCGCCAAAAAACTGTACTGGTAAAAGAAAATTTCTGTTTACTAATACTACTAGTAAACTCAAAATATCTCACTAGTAGTACTAGTAGACTGTCTGTAGTCTACTAGTAGTACTAGTACTGCCAAAAATTCATTAGTAGTAACCGTAGACTTAATGCAGATGAAGTAGGAGGGATTATAACCAAATCCAGCTCCCTGATTGGTTGTAATATTTTCAAAAGCCAATGGGAAGCCTGAATTTGCTTTTCCCTGATCCCTTTATTAGCATATAAGGCTTACTAGTAGTACTAGTGACACTTTTTGCTTCACTAGTAAAGTCTACTTGTACATGTACTCCAAATTGGAGCACTAGTAGAGCTGAACTATGGTTGATATCACAGATATCACTTTTAGCTCTCCATATCTGACTGGTTTAAAATGATTGTGACAGACTAAAGCTTTTATGCAAGCGCCCTCCAGTTTTTAGTCCTGCCTCTCCTTATGTTCCCAGACAGATGTGAAATATATCCCACAGACACGAGAAACAGTCCATCTGGTGTGTCAGGTTACAACAACAGGTCACGCAGGCAGAAAACACCTTAAACAAAAGCCTGACATCAGGTGTGTGTGTGCACAGGTGAATGTAAACATCCTGGAGGCTCAGAAGCTGGTCGGTGTGAACATCAACCCTGCAGTGTTCCTCAGAGTGGGAAAACAGAAAAAACACACAGCCACGCAGAAATCCACCAACTGTCCTTTCTACAACGAGGTACTGCCAAAGATCACTCCTTAGTCTTGTTTTTTGTGGTTACATTTTTAATTTTTTTTTTTTTTTAATACAATCAACAAATTAAACATTAGCATGATGACAGAGAAACTGTAACAGCAAATATGACATAGCATACAGTATACTAACAAAACCCCACCCCACCCTCCCAGGAAAAAAAACACATACAGTATATATACATACACATACACAATAAACTAAATGAATAAAATAAAATGGGATGCCACCAGGACCATACATATATAATGATGTATTCTTCTATCAGGTACGTTGATCCTCCTCTTCATGAAGCACACAGCAGAGTGAATGAAGACAGAACAACAAGGCCTGGCATGTTAAAATGTATAGCAACAATTTTTATGATTTGTATTTTATTTGAGTTTTTTTTAACAATAACAATTAATCACGCATAAACACAAGAATGACAATAATCTGCAACTAAACAATTTAGATATAACAGTGAATACAGAAATATACATGACTTTGCAGGATGATAGGCAAAAAGAAGTGTGTACATTTTGATCTATCTGGATGAATATGATAGCAAAACAGCACAAATAAAATAAAAAAACAACAAAATACAAACATAGAAATAAAGTAACGCAAAAATAATTAAACAGACAAACAGAAGACATATCTCGCCTAACTATGAAGTCTTGGTAGCATCCCCACTTCTGGTGGTACTGCTCCACCCTGTGTGTCAACCTGAAGGACAGTCTGTAGGCAACTTTTAAGGAACAATTCAAGTGACAAGAGGAAACAAAACACATGAAACCATGAAAGATAAACTCAAAGAAATTCAAGAAAGATAAATCAGAAGAGCTGAGAGGGCACAAACCTCTGCCATAGCATTCAAACATTGTCCTAAATGTGTAAAACTGTCCTACCTCGTACTTTAACAAATACTTCATAAAATCTCCTGGATCCACATCTGGATTCTGATCATCACCAGAATCGAATCACATATTCCTTATACATTTTTTATTTTAATCCATCAAGAACTTTTCGAGGTGTCCTGCTCAAAGACTCCTTGTTGTAGGTAATAATAAACTTAAGTTCAGCATGTTTTCCAGGTAATGAGTGAGTAACTGTCACTTAATCATTAGTTAACATGAACACACCATATAATACAACTAAGATCAACAAAGTACATTAATAAACAGACCACTGATTTACATTCTTCTACACCTGACCGCCTCTTTTCTTCTTCTCCATCAGAACTTCCAGTTTGAGTTCCAGGAGGACCCACAGACCCTCTTCGATAAGGTCATAGAGATAAAGGTCAGTTCCTCTTTAGAGCCTCGAATGCTGTTTCTGTTTTTGCCCTGCTGACGCTCATATTACAAAGAGAATCAGTTAAGAGTGTTTTCAATCAATCAATCAATCTTTATTTGTATAGCACCAGTTCATAACAAGTGTGACCTCAAGACACTTTACTACAGAGTGGGCTGAAGACAAACTCTTCATTTATAGATTCACATATATACATAGATACAGAAAAAGATTTTATGATAGAGACGAACGCATTGACGCCCAGATCATAAATCTGTCTTCATCACATTTGTCTCTGCTAAATATAGAGTCAATCAGTCTTTATCTGTATAGCACCACATTTGTCTTCGTTGAATATAAATGTATTGAAGATAAACCCCTGAGATGTGGCATCTCATTTTCAAGACGGTCCTCTCGTCTATATGGCTGTAAAGAAAGTTACTACGGATGTATAATCAATACAGCCATGGATAGAGAGATCAATCTAACATTAACATTAATATCTATAATGAACATAATCTGGAGAGGACTGATGTTGATTAATATAACGGAGCAGGTCCACAGCAGCAGGTCATCCATGATTGTTTGTCCAGGTCATACTAATATATGTGTGCTGTCTGCAGGAACTATCATGTATTTAATTATGTCCATCTCTCTAAAGTTAATATCAGTTACTGTAATGATAATGAAATGGGGCTAAAAGAATGGACAAATAATTGTAATTGTAGTTATGAAGCAAACTGTAGTTGTGAAACAAAATCAGGAAGGGGTGGAGCTTCTAACATCAGCTTTGTAAATGGCGGAGGTGAAACTGATCAGATTTTTGAGGGGACAGTTTCCTGATCTTCAGCTGCTAGGATGTGATTCCTTGACTCTGCTTTCATGGTTTTTGGGGCACATTTTCATGAATAAAGGAAACTCTGAGCAGGCATGCTGATATCTGAGAGTAAGAGCATTACAGGAGCAGGCTCTTCTACTTCCCTCTGTGGCAGTGTTAATTTTGACAGCACTTTTTAATTTTGTTTTAGTTATAGTCTTTTGCCTATTTTTTTTTTTGTTTCAGTCATAATTTAATCATCTAAATTGTTTCAAGTTTAGTCTAGTTTCAGTCGATGAAATCTACTGTAAATTTAGTCGACTAAAATATGAAATGTAAAGGGTAAGGCATTTTTTTATGTTTTACACTGATAAAATGAATTATCTAATAACCCTTTATTGAATGCTAGTAAAGTCTGAATGTATAAATGAACAGAAACAAATTGAACTTTTGTGTGAAATGCAGTCACCTTTATTTAGGCTACCTGGCAGAGCATCTCAGTTACAATACCAGAACTGACAACAAAGAGTGAAGCTGCTCTACATGAATATATCAATTCATAAAGAGAGGAGCTCTGATTGGATCGCTCCACAACTTATCCCACCACCACCAAGCTAAGGCAGCTGTGATTGGATGTCCCTCTGAACTCATCCAACCAAAGTAGCTGTGATTGGATACATTCCTAACTTGTCCCTACTTTCTTCATGACCAAATTAGGTCTGATTGGATTAAGTCTCTGTCAAACATTTTAGTCTAGTTTTTATTTGTTGATGAAAATGTCAGTTAATTTAGTTTGAGTTTTTGTCCATGTGCACTTGTTTTTATTAGTTACTGTCTAGTTTTCATCAGGGGAAAAAAGGTTGTTGATGAAAACTATGATGAAAATAATTAGTCAGCAAAATGAGCTCTGCTCTGTGGACTGTGGTGACAGAGAGCGGTGCCTCAAAGTGACGTCCTGTCCTCTCAGGTGTTCCACAGACGTACTTTGGCCTTCCTGATGACCCACATCGGGACGTTCAAGATCGACATCGCCACCGTGTACAACCAGCCAGGTATCAGTACCACCCTCTCTGCAGTATACCGATGACATACTGCAGAACTCTCTGACATCTCCACGTCTGCAGACCACAGGTTTTACCAGAAGTGGGCTCCCCTCGTGGACCCTGCAGAGACCAGATCTGGGATCAAAGGTTACGTCAAGGCCACTCTCAATGTGATAATGAAGGGGGACGCTCTAGGCATGCCCAGTCTGCCTCCGTCTTCATCTGGAGCCAGCGAGGACATAGAGAAGTTCGTCCTTCATATCATAAGCATATGATTTATCTTAATTATTTGATTATATCAAATGAGTAAAAAGAAAGGAAACCAAACCCCAAACCCAGAGCTGTGTGGTGTGGCTGTGATGCTGATTCAGTGCAAAAGTTTAATCCAGGCTTTAGTCGAATTTAGGAAAGGTAAAGAGTAGTCACCATGAAATATTACAAAGTCATAACATCACTTTCCTCTCACATAGGAGGAAATGAAGACTTAAATGTTCTCTTTGGTACAACAGGCTCTGGGCTCTGACATGTGTTTCTTGCAGGAACCTTCTTCTTCCTCGTGGGATTCCCTCGGAGCGTCCGTGGGCTCGATTCAGAGTCCGGATCTACAAAGCTGAAGGTCTGCCCACCATGGATGCAGGACTCATGGCTAAGATGTCAAAGGTCACCGACAGATCGGTCTTCATCGACCCATACGTGCGAGTCACCTTTGCTGGACAACAGGTAACAGACGAGCGGGTCCTTAATGACTCTTCAGGTTGAACCTTCCTGCTCTTTGACATGGTCCCACACGTATCAGGCTGGTTTCTGATGCTTTAAAGGGATACACCAATATTTTTTTTCCTTTTCATGTCTTGCTTCACTTCTGCGTACAGTCATCAGATAAACTCTTCCGCAACTCTAAACAGTCCTGTATATTTGTTGTGACTTTTTATTTTTTTTACCACATTACATTACTTTATCTTCTACTATCATCGTATTATCTTCTTCTACTTGTAAACAGAGGCTTTGTTTTGTTGATCTACTTCAACGATTGTTTGAGTTAGAGATGTGACATTCGCGAACAAGTTGAGTCTCTTTTAGTGAACAAAGAGATCCGATTTGCCGTTGTGAGTTTGTGAGCCATTCTTAAATGCAAATTGCCTGCAAATTTAAGAATGACTCGCAAATGAACGGCCCCCTCACAACTGCTAATCAGTTTCCATAATTCTCTTCAAAGAGCTGTTCAGAGTAGGTCAACAAAACAAAGCCTCTGTTTAGAAGTAGAAGATAATATGATGTTAGCAGAAGAGATAATGTAACATAAAACGTGAAGAAAAACAAGTCACAACAAGCACACAGGACTGTTTAGAGTTGCTGAAGAGTTTATCTGATGACTGTAGGCAGAGGCAGGCTAACACTTCCCATCGACTCCCAGTGTTTGAGCTAAGCTAATTAGCGGTGGGCGAGCTCTGCCTGTCTCTTCCTTGTTAATGCAGCACAGTCAAAAGAATGGAGTCTAGCTGCTTGTCATGGAGTCTGGAGTGAGGCATGACATGAAAACAAAGAAAATGTTGGCGTATTCCTTTAATGTTGACAGAATGACTGGGGCCATATTGATTTTTTTAAGGTGCTCACGTCAGACTGAATGTGTTTCTGATGTGTTCAGGGGGAGACCTTGGTCGCCAGTGCCACCAGCTTTCCCATCTGGAACGAGGAGATTTCCTTCATTGAACAGTTTCCTCCGATGGCTCAGCGAATCAGAATCCAGGTCCTCGATGATGCAAAGATGGGAGACATCGCCCTGGCAACGCACTACCTGGACCTGCAGCAGATCTCTGACCCAACAAGGAATGGTGAGACTACTTTTTGGTTCCTTTAGCTTGCCCTGTGAGCAGGAGCTGTGGCCTGCCCCGACTTCATCTCAACCATTTTTCAACACAGGGGAAACAAATCTGTGTCAGATGGTCTAGCTTATTTAATACTATCTATTATCAGTTGATTTATTGAACATGGATGTTCAATCCATTAAAAAAAAAAAAAATCTACAAAAATTAAGACATTTCTGCTCTGGGGTCTAATCGCTGAGCGGTCCTCCAGGGCACCCCCTGCAGCCAGCATGGGTTCAAGCAGCTGCTGTGGTGGTGCTGTAAAGAATAGAATATAATAGAGAATAGAATAAACCTTTATTCGTCCCACACGGGGAAATTTGCAATGTTACAGCAGCAAAGAGGACAGCGTTGATAAAGAATAAGTGTAAAAATTGTATAAAAATAGCATGAAAATAGCAGTATGTACATTATTCTACCAATATAAACATAGATCATCTGTTTTCTGTCTGCAGGGTTTAACCCGACCTTTGGTCCATGTTGGGTCAACCTGTATGGGTCTCCTCAGAACTCCACCCTTGGAGATGTCCATCAGGTAAATCAGAATAAACCACATAAAATTAAAACGTTGTATAGCCTACTGCATTCAATGAATAATAACAACTGGTTTATTCTTTCTTGGGGTTAAATGTGAATATGTGAATATGTTTCACTGTCATATCTGTTCTGTTTACATTAGTCTACAACTACACAACAAAATCTCAGATTTTGGCAGGAGTAGTTATCCAATTTCTGGTCAAAAAATATTTTCATTCACTTAATAAAATATAAAGAATTAGTCAGAAAGACTCTTTCTTTTTAAAGTAATGTAAAAGTGGACTTTGGCTGCTGTATATATTTACTATTTCTAGATATTTCACAGTCTGTACTCTTGGTTTTTATCTAAAAAATTATGGTAAACTTGCCTTGCTTTTAGTGAAATGAAATCATTTCAACTAACTTGACACACTAGGTTGACTGTTTCTTAAATCCATGGGATAAATGTATTTATTCTGGGATAAGTCCTTCCTGGCAACATCTACAGAAAGTGATGGGGGTAGGATCTTTGAAAAACATTGAGATGACTGAATGAATCTTTTGTCTGACATGTTTTATTATGAGCCAGTCAGAGGCCTGCAGGCATTTTTACTTTAAGCACAACTAAACCAGGCTCATAGCAGTTTCATCTTTACCTCCTCAAGAGGCAAGAACGATGTTTTTTTCTTCGGACTTGGAACGACTGTCAGCACAAAACTGTTTGATTGCAGACCTGGAATCTGGCAAATCCAGACGCTTTTCAAGCCAAATAACTACAAATTTGAAGACTGTGCTTGATAAGACCTGGAGTTTTTGTAGTGCAGCAGCTGACGTGCTGTTCTTTCTGCAGATTTTGGCAGCAGGCAGAGAAAGGTCAGTTTAAATAATTAGAATAAGAGACAAATAACTGTTAAAATTGTGCTTAAAAGTAAAATATGACTTTCAAGATCAGCTGAGGTTGTGAGATCAACTTTCATGCAAGGTGCTCTGATGACGAATCACCCTATCCTGGCCTCTCTTCATTGTTTCCTCGTTCATTTTAGAATTTAGAATTATTGTTTGTTTGTTGTTTTATTTTTTAATGAATTTGCACTTGTTACATCTCTGATCTTTAAAAGTTTACATCAGTTGAGATCTTTGAGGTCTGCAGAGCTGCTTCTTCTTGTCGTCCCAAAGGCCAGACTAAAACCTTTAGGTGATCGAGCCTTTTCTGTTGTGACCCCAAAATTATGGACCGATACCTCCTGAAATCAAAATGCCTCCCCCTTACCTGCTCTTAAGTCTCGACTTAAAACCCATTTTTATTAGTTGGATTTTAATTCAGCAGGAGAGTTGTGTCGTCTCTGTTTTTATGTGTTTAAAGTCTTTTGTAGTTGATTTCATTTTGCTTTAACATGTTTTAAGATGTTTTTTTTATTGTTTGGTTTTATTTAATTTTATTTCTGATTGATCACTGTGCAGCACTTTGGTAAAAGTAAACAAGATGAATATCCTGCATTCAATAACTTGGAGATATCCTCAAATGACAAGACACCAAGATCTTTTTTTTCTAAGATGAGGGAATATTTGGGAAATTTTGCTTTAATTGAGCCTCCATCACCACTATACTTGGCTGAAAACAAATTGAATATTTCTGTCAGTTGTGGAAGAAATAACACGCTCTTTAATATTTTCAGGAGCTGTAAACGTGGTCATGACAGGCTCCAGTAAACACATGGATTGGTTTCTAGCCTTTCCCTTTTTAACCCTTTATTAATGAAACAGTTCACAGGATTAATTTAGGTTGTAAACAGATCCAGACCGGACTACTTCTTCTTCTTCTTTATTAAGATCCCCATTAGCACTAGCAAAACTCTCTCCATCTCTCTCAGGCTCTGAATCAGGGTCTGGGTGAAGGGATCTTCTATCGAGGTCGAATCCTCATCGCCCTCGTGGTCGAGGTCTACTCCTCTCCCTCCGCTGTCATCACAGATCCAGCTGCTGCTGCTCTAGGAAAGGTGATTTTGACTTTTATTTAGAATAAGAAAGGATAATAATGTTTAATTAAGTGTTTGGTCTTGTAATGTCAGTTCAGTCACTTTCACATCACGTATTAAAATCTGCTTTGACCTTAATGGGTCTTGTTTGTCCTTTCAGATGAAGGGAGCGCTGGGGAAAATTGGAATGAGGAAGAAGAGAGGCAGCAAGACGGAGAAGAGTGGTCAGTCATCACCTGAATAAATCAAAAGCTAAACACTGACTTAGAGAAATTACAGGTGATACAGAATAGAGCTGCAAGGCTGGCACTGAACTGTGACAGAAGAGCAAACATCACTGAGATGCATTTAACTTAGGCTGGTTATTTGTGAAAGGAAGAATTATCACTTCTCTGCTTTGTTTATTTAGAAACATTTCCATATCTCAGATTCCAAATGTCCTTTTTGGCCATTTATATTACAGCGGGATGGTCACAATTTCAGTACAAGGCATGATCCAGAGTTTGTTTTACACTACCACTCTCTAATACCAATGCAGGACAAAGTACTGTTTTGTATAGAGGTATGAAAATCTGGAATAGTCTTCCACCAGAGATCACGAGTTTAACCAGTAAAATTGTTTTTAAAAAGACTTTGAATAAATATCTAATGTCATCAGGATTATCTTAACAGTCTGTCCATTGTATAACTTAAAGTAACATGCAGAATCTTGTAATTATCTTTTAGAAATATCTAAACTGTAGTTCTGTCCAAATGCACTGTCTTAAGTGGAATCATTCATTTATAGCAGTGTTTCTCAACCCGCGACCCGTGGACTCCTAGTGGTCCGTGGTGTGATTGCAAGGGGTCCTTAAAAATAAAATACTTTTTAATAAAGATCCTATGACTTTTACAAAAATAGGATTATTTTACTCAAATGTGACAAAGACCTTTATCTACCTAAACCAGAGGGTAACAGGACTTTTTTTCCTCTAATTACATGTTTCACACGTGTAATTAATTTATTTAAGTTTGTATAATACAAATTTAACACTCTCTGCATCCTCTTCAAATAATGGGCCCCCTACTGTTTCAGTGGGCATACACCATTCATTACTTAACCCTTTAAAACCCGAAAACACAAATTTTAGCCAGAAAATTCTAATTTTTAGAGCTAAAATGTTTATTTCACTTTCTACTGAAATCCCAAAAAATCAAAATTTCCATAAAATTTAACATGTATTTTTTTTTGTATCTCATCTGATACATTAGGTCAGTGGTTCCCAAACTTTTCACAGCCCGTACCCCTTCAGACACTCGACCTCCAGCCATGTACCCCCTACTCTCACACACTTATAGCAGCTAGAAAAAGAAATGTGTCTGTAAGCCTGCCGCCACCTCCACCTCCCACATTTAACATGCATAACATACAAAAAAATCTCTTCAAGTGAATTTTTTCTCACAAAATAGATTTATTTACCAGCAATTTTATTGGGTAACACCAGTTCACTTTTGAAAAAAGAAATTTACATTTCTGGAACATATTCATTAATGACCTTGAAACTGTAGAGTACAAACTCACCACAGCTTTAACGTGAAGGGTGTTTAGACTTAGACTTAGACTTAGAAAACCTTTAATGTCCCCGGGGGGCAATTTTGTTTGCAGCACATAAACAAATACATACATCTAGATACAATGACACACATTGATAACACCGACCTATCAGACATAAAATTCCCTAACACACACACTTTGACTGAACTTACGTTACTATAAGAATCTTAGACAATTCAGGACAGATTTCCTTCTCCAAGATGCCTCACCAATCCAGCCTCTAGCCTCTCTGCCAACACTTCAGGCCTTTACCAGAGCTCACCATACAAACATTTGCCAGTTTGAACTTTAACTACTGAAACAACTGATTGAAACCTGACAGGTATTCGCATACCCCCTACGTCACTTCGTGTACCCCTGGGGGTACGAGTACCCAGTTTGAGAATCACTGCATTAGGTGTTTTTGACAACTGATAATCCACTTGAGGACACTTTTTTCATTTATCTTATCAGAATCGGAATCAGAATCAGAATCAGATTTATTGCCAAGTAGGTTTTTACACTTACAAGGAATTTGCTCTGGTGATCTTGGTGCAAAGTAAAAACAGACAATAAGTAAAAAGATAATAATAAAAATAAAAATAAAAATAAGGTACAAGCATTGTAATAAGAGTAATCAGAAATAGAAATATAGAATGAAATAAAATATAGAATAAAGTAGGCTAAATATATATAGAGTTATTTACAGTTGTTACCAATGGAGTTCGTATCAGGTGGTTGGGGGGAGTCGGGGTGGGTCATGGGCAGTGTTCAGCAGTGATGTAGCGGAGGGAAAGAAACTGTTCTTGTGGCGTGAGGTTTTAGTCCTGATGGACCGCAGCCTCCTGCCTGAGGGGAGGGGCTTGAAAAGTTTGTGTCCAGGGTGAGAGGGGTCGGCCAAGATCTTGCCTGCACGCCTCAGAGTCCTAGAGGTGTGCAGATCCTGCAGAGATGGCAGGTTACATCTGATCACCTTCTCTGCAGAGCGGATGATGCGCTGCAGCCTGCTCTTGTCCCGAGCGGTGGCTGCAGGGTACCAGACGGTGATGGAGGAGGAGAGGATGGACTCTATGATGGCCGTGTAGAAGTGCACCATCATAGTCTTTGGCAGGTTGAATTTCTTCAGCTGCCTCAGGAAGTCCATCCTCTGCTGTGCCTTTTTGATTATGGAGGTGATGTTCAGCTCCCACTTCAGGTCCTGGGAGATGATGGATCCCAGGAAGCAGAAAGACTCCACGGTGAGTACTGTGGAGTCAGAGAGTTTGATGGGAGCAGGAGGGGCTGTGTTTCTCCTGAAGTCCACCACCATCTCCACTGTCTTCAGGGCGTTGAGCTCCAGGTTGTTCCTGCTGCACCAGGTCACCAGATGGTCCACCTCCAGTCTGTAAGCAGACTCATCCCTATCAGAGATGAGACCAATGAGGGTGGTGTCGTCTGCAAACTTCAGGAGTTTGACAGACTGGTGACTGGAGGTGCAGCTGTTGGTGTACAGGGAGAACAGCAGTGGGGAAAGAACACAGCCTTGGGGGGAGCCGGTGCTGATGGTCCTGGTTTCAGAGACGTGCTTCCCAAGCTTCACGTGCTGCCTCCTGTCAGACAGAAAGTCTGTGATCCATCTGCAGGTGGAGGCAGGTACACTCAGCTGGGAGAGCTTGTCCTGGAGCAGGGCAGGGATGACTGTGTTGAAGGCAGAACTGAAATCCACAAACAGGATCTTGGCGTAGGTCCCTGCTGAGTCCAGATGCTGCAGGATGAAGTGGAGGGCTAGATTGACAGCATCGTCTACAGACCTGTTGGCTCTGTAGGCGAACTGCAGGGGGTCCAGGAGTGGGTCTGTGATGGCTTTGAGGTGAGAGAGCACAAGACGCTCAAAAGACTTCATCACCACAGAGGTCAGAGCGACAGGTCTGTAGTCATTAAGTCCACTGGGTCTTGGCTTTTTTGGAACGGGGATAATGGTGGAGGTCTTGAAGCAGGCTGGAACGTGGCATGTCTCCAGTGACGTGTTGAAGATGTCTGTGAAGACTGGAGACAGCTGATCGGCGCAGTGTTTCAAGGTGGAGGGGAAGACAGAGTCAGGCCCTGCTGCTTTGCGGGGCTTCTGCCTCTTGAAGAGTCTGTTGACGTCTCTCTCCTGGATAGTGAGCTGTGACTCGGAGGGGGGGGAGTCTGGAGTGCCGGTCTGTGGGGGGCTCTGAGCCCCTGTTGGGGTGTGGGGTATGGAGCCGGTGTGATGAAGTGGGCTGGAGGTGTGAAGTGGGGGGATGGGGTCGCCAGTTGACCATTGCCATTCAGATTTTTTTTAGTAATTTGTTGATCATATTGATTAGATTGAGGTATCATAAAAGTATTTATCAAATATGATACATAAGGATTTAAGGGGTTAATAATGATTTACTGTGAATCATCTGCAGGAAGGTGTTGTGGGAGAACTCCTTAACTTGCAAGGTTCAGGTTGAGAACCACTGATTTATAGAATTGTTTTAATTATAATTTATTAATTGATGTGCATACACCCTGATCTTTGGGCATCTAAGAGACTATCACTAGGTTGTTGCTGTTTTAACTGCCTTTTAGTTTCTTTTTTAATTTTCAGGGCATTTTGAATGTCAATGATGTATTGTGTGGATTGTGTTTTGATGTGTGGACCCCAGGAAGAGTAGCTGCTGCTTTGGTAGAAGCTAATGGGGATCAAATAGATAAATAAATCAAAAACTAAACCTTTCACCCTGACATGCTGTCACATTTATGGTCATCGAGTAAAACAGAGCCATCAGAACTCAGATCCTAAAGTCATACTCAGAGGATACTCAGTGAGAAAACTTCTATTTCCTGATGTATTTTGATTTATTTATTGCTTTTCTTGCTTTGATTGCAGGATCTGCTGCTGGTTTGGCTGATGACTCAGGAGAGGCTGCAGTCGAGGTACCGGAATCCGTCACTGTGGCGGTGGAGGAGATCCACCCTCTGCCTGAGGTCAGTGTCCTGCACCGTCAACATCATGACGTCTTTTATACTCAAATCAGTGACGTTTTGGTTTCCTGATGTGTGGATAAGAGGTGGGGTTGGTCATCTTTCTTGTATTTAGAATCCGAGAGTGTTTTGGTTCTGAATCGTCGCCTCTTTGGCCCTCCATGTTTATGGTCTGCAGGGTTTCCTGGGCCAGAGGGAGGACTTCCTGCTGTTTGCATCTCTGTTTGAAATCACCATGATGGATCCATGTGTGGGATACAGACCCGTCACCTTTGAGCTCTCCATCGGTAAACAGTTTTCTTCATGTCCTGGATGATGCTTTTATGCTTTGCCCTCGCTTCTTCTTGTCACTTCTCAAATAAACAATGGTCTTCTGTCCTCACTGCTTTGGATGATGAAGCTAACAGAAGATTCATGTCACCTCTGGCACAAGAATAAATTTAAAAAAAAAAAGAATTTGGCATTGACCTTCTATTTTCTTTAGTGTCTTGAGATTTCATTTGTTATGATTTCCTGCTATCCAAATAAACATCGATTGACAGGCGGCATGGTGGTGCAGCAGGTATTGCATATGCCTCACAGCAAGAAGGTTGCTGGTTCGATCCCCGTGTTGGTCAGGGGCCCATGCGGGGGTTCTCTTCAGGCACTCCAGCCTCCTCTCAGACCTAAAACATGCTAATTAGATTAGATGGTGACTCCAAATTGCCCTTAGGTAACAGTGTGAGCGTGAACACAGCAAAAACTCAGATACTGTTTGAATGAGAGAACTTGTCCAATTTCAAGTCAGAAAAATCTTGCTAGACTTACTGAAAGCCACAATTTTCAAGTTAATGTCTTATTTGAAGATATAAAAAACAAAAATAAGGCCAGAGTTGCTTGTAATAAACAAAATGATCTGCCAAAAAGACAAGAGAAATTTAAGACGCTCACTAAGAGAAATTTATTTGGTTTCATTGGCAGATATTTTCTTATTATTGCAAGTAATTTAATGCCTTTCTTGTTTTTTATTTTTAATAGCGAGATATTTATCTGGATTTGTCAAGTAAGTGTGGATTAGTATATGTGCTTAAAATATTTCTGACTTGAAATCAGACAAAAACACTCACAGAAATCTGACTTTTTGCAGTGAACTGTTGTCTGTCTCTCCATGTGGCCCTGCGATTGGCTGGCGACCAGTTCAGGGTGTACCCCAGTACACAGTATACACAGTATAGCAGCGGGAATATTGAGACATGTTGACATTAAATTTGGTAAAAGAATAATATAAATATAAAAATGCAAAGTTATCAAGCTCAATAGTAGGTTGAATAAAGTTAAAATATTTCTGTAGCTCTTCTTTTCTTATGTTACAGATGACAGATGATTGTTCTGTTAAGTGTTATTTTCTTGTTTTCTGAAGATGTTGCCTTTTTTACTTGAAGTGTAGGCCTTTGGGTTTTTTAGGCTGGGACCTCTTTAACTGAAGAAAAAAGAAGAGAAACATTTTTTAGTCGATGCTCTGTTAGGGTTATTCGACTCAGTTTGCTCTTTTTTATTTATTTTATTCTGAGGTTTTTGTTTTTCTTTAATCTGAAATAAAGGCCTTTAATGTATTAGCTAGCTGTGCACTTGCTAAAACATATCCTGCATTGAAAATTGACAATAAACATTGTTGAAACCATGAAAATGTGGAAATAGGGGAAGGCAGAACCTGGACTTCAGTAAGGACCTTTTATTGGAGGAAATTTTATATACTGGATCTTAGTGACTTTTAATTGAATTCCCCTGGTAGACTGAGGCATGTTGATCCATTGCCTTTTTCTGTATAGACATTTTACTGTTAATATTACAGTAAAGTTTACAAGTAAGTGACATCATACTATGAACAAATCACAAAGAATGTAGACTATTAAACTAATAAAAATATGAATATTAACTTAAATACACAGTGGGGATAATTGGTGCCAGTTTGCTGCCAGGCCAGGCCCCCCCTGAAAAAGAGATCTTTGAACTCAATGGGACTAGCCTGGTTAAATAAAGGAGAAAAAAATAACGCACATGTGGACTTGATTAAGGCTCTTGAGGAACCCTTTTATATGAGAGATCATCTTGGGACCTTAATGAAGTCCAGAGTCCTTTTGGATTGTTGACCAGTAACCATTGGCCGTCTCTCTTACAGGAAATTACGGTAAAGTGATGAGGGCCGGGAAGTCAAAGAAGAGCCAGAGCAAGGAGGAGCTGAGACAGAGCAAAGAAGAGCTGCGGATGAGCCGAGAAGAGCTGAGACAGAGCCGGGAGGAACTGAGGACGAGCAAGGAGAGTGTTAACGAGGAGACCCAGGGTCTGCTGGAGTCTGAGGATGAACTGGAGAAAGAGGAGGTGCTGAATCCAGAACCAGAGAACAAGACCTTATCTGATGCTTTGAGACCTGAACCCACAGAGTTTGACAGGTATTTGCTCACTGCACCCTCACATCGAACACTCAATCTGATCATTTTCATCCGGTTATTTGACTCTAAATTAAGCTGAATGATATCACCAAATCCTCGCCCAGCCAACTCCGACTGAGTTAGTTCCTAAAATCTCTGCTGCATGTTCATGTGATATCAAGAAGACGGACCCTTCATCCCCTAAAGATTTAGTCCAGGGGAGCGGCACCTGTTTGACTCTCCATCATTATAATGACATTAGATCTATAACCAGCTGCTTTACCACCTGGCATGACTGCTCTAGAATGAGCCATGTTATTGTTATACCATATGCTGTTACTCTGTGTTTTTCCACAGGATCACATTTTACTTGCAGTGGGGAAATCATAAATATTTATTTAACCTCATCAAGTGGGATGGGGGTCAGAGGGTCTTCTCCTGACATTTTTAGACTTAAATCATTTCTTTCCTGCATTCTGATCACTTTTTATGAACAATTGTATAATAATCATAAGGTAGTCTTGTGATCTTTGAGGTGCTTTTTAAAATCTCTTATTAGTGTTTAGCTTATCTCACTTAAATAATCAGTTTTTAATTTCATGTCAGTGTTGAAATATTTTCAAAAATATGTCAGATGAGCATATAACAGTAACTCACACACCTGAGTTTGTAGTTACTGAATGAGAGAGAGAGCGAGGGGGAGACTGACAGCTATCACATCACACACCGTAATAAAAAAGCATCCTCCTGATATCTTAATGTAAAAATGAATTTATCGGCTCCCTCATTTCTCTCGTCTTTAGCGAAGCTTTATCACCAACACACCTCCATTATAAAAAGTTTGACTCTCCATCCTTCACAGCAGCAGCTGATGTTTTAAAGTGAGAGTTCATCAAATAATCGGCTGGATAAGCTGCATAAAATGATTAAAACAACATCACAGGTGAGCTCACAGCTAAAGATGCAGCAACATCCTGCTCTCCCTCTGAGCTGCTGCAGGTCACACATGAGATATGTCAAAGTTGACAAGATGTAAAAAAAGAAGAAATAATCATTTAATTAAAAAATACACATTTTTGCAGATAGTGCTTAAACATGCAGAAATAACATCAATAAACTAGAAAACTCTCAGAGAGCACAAACCTCCACCAAGGTAGCGCACATATTGCTGTTACATCTATAAGCAATAGTTCCAAGATAAAGTTACCATCATAATATGATTCATGACCCTGAAAACCCACACCTAGCACTCAGAATCATGTTGATATCATTATTAGTTGGACAGTTATTGAGCAAAAACAATCATTCATTAAGGGCGGCTATCTGGATCACCACCAAAATCCAATCATTTCTAAGTTGGACCTTTACCAACATCTCCTGAAAATTTCAGCAAAACCTTTTTCAGACTTTTGTCTGAAGTCTCATCGTGTGTGTCTCTCAGGTCTTTCCAGTGCATCCCCCTCCAGCCTCCCTCCTCCAAACCAAAGCCTTGTCTCTTTGTCTGGACTCAGTTTGAGGATCACAGCTTTCGTCTCTATCAGGCTAATTTGCTCAACAAGATGGCCGACAGACTGGTGAGAGTCAGATGACAATCTAGCAACATTTCTTAAAGGGATACTCCAACATTTTTGTTTGCATGTCTTGCCTCACTCCTGAGACCATGACAAGCAGATAGACACCATTCTTTAGACTGTGTGTGCAGTAACAAGGAAGAGACGGGCAGAGCTCACCCACCGCTAATTAGCTTAGCTCAAACACTGGGAGTCAATGGAAAGTGTTAGCCTACAGTCATCAGAAAAACTCTTCAGCAGCTCTAAACGGTCAGGCAAAACATGAAAACAAAAAGTAATGTTCTTTATCCCTTTTAAGAAATTTCCATCACACGTCTCTATTCCTTTTGTATATATGCAAATACTAAATGAGTAAAATTATCTTAAATGTTTAGTCACTTTGTTGAGTGTTGAGATCCTTGCAAGCAACTTTACAGATCGGGGATCCAGTCTCTAAACCCATTAACTACAGTCCCTCTTGCATTGCTTACAATTTGACCTGCAACTCAGGAAGAACTCGGGAGCCAAGAAATCTTTCATTTCTGAATTTGCATGCATGAGGTTAGAGTGTAAAATCTGCACAGCCTTACAATAGTAAAGACTGTGGTCACATCCTCAGTCCTCCGTTTCTCTTTCAGGAGATCGGTCTTGATGAGGTGGACCGTCTCTTGAGGAGGCCGAGGAGTAACTTCAAGGAGCGTCTGTTGGAGGTGTTGCTGGAGTTTGTGGCCTCCTGCAAGTCAGTGCTCTCTCCTTGAGAGTTTGGGATGATTTGATTGGTCCTGATGTTTGAGTTCCTGTCTGTTCTTGTGCTCAATCTCCTTTTTCTTTTGGCCTGTTTGTCCCTCTTCAGGCAGTTTGGGGGTTTCTCAGAGAGGAGGTCTCAGTCCCGTCCCAACAACCTGGACAGATGCAGAAGGGAGCTGATCAAGAAGAATTTGGTGAGACTTTGAATCATCTTTATACTCTTCTGGCTCTAAACCTGACTCCATCATCATCCAGTTTCTCTGTTTATCCACAGGTCTTATTGGCGAGGCAGGCAGTGAGGGCCAGGCGGAGGATCACCAGACGGATGGCCAAACAGAGACTGATGGACAGCAGGAAGATCCTCAAGAAACTTCGCCAGCTCGCCAAAGAGGTCAGTGTCTCTGTCAATGCAAGACCATTTTGTTTTGTTCGTTCAAATCTGACTCCAGCTTCTCTCCACAGCCTCAGACTATAATCCCGGATGTGTTTCTGTGGTTGCTGAGTGGACGAAAGCGATTGGCTTACGTCAGGATCCCGGCCCACTCCATCTATTTCTCATTGGTTGAGGAGCAAAGAGGGCGGGACTGTGGGAGACTCACCACTCTGTACATGAGGGTAACCATCCTATTCCTAATTGATGATGGCATTTTCCTGGGATAATACTCAACTTCCTGCATCTAGATGTTTTGCTTTCTCCAATAATTCATTGTTTCATCTATAGAGTGTCTACATTTCTATTTCTAAAGTCCTTCTCACATTTATCCCATAAAATGACTAATTGAATCCAAGATGGTGCCTCTCTTGACTGTCTTTCTGTTTGTCTTTACAGTCTCCAGGGGCACCAGCCAGTGAGATCTTCGCAAAGCTGGAGGCCTACCTGTGGCTCGGCCTGGCAAAGTACAGCAAAGAGGTCACCAACTGCTTACCGGAGGAGTTCCTGCCGGTCTACGCAGAAGAGGAGGAGCAGAAGAAGCTGGTCCATGCAGGGATGAGGAAACTTCCCATCAGCCTGTCCTGCCAGGGTGAGTAAAGCGGGGTACACATTACAAGATAATCGGCCCAGGCCCAGTCAGCAAAGGTGGTCCCATAGATGATCTTCCCTGATCATCCTGAGGTGTGAAGTGTGTTAAGAGAGATTTTACCTTCCACTATAATTTCAGAGGAGCACTAGGGCTGCCCAACATGAAAATCTTAATTATTAAAAGTGTTCAATATTTAAGGCAAGAAAAAAAATGTATTTAATATTAATCTCAACACATTGTGGAAAAAAATCTCAGAAAACCCAATATTTAAATGTAACTGTCTGCACTAGATTTTTGAGTTATGGGCCCAAACCTATAATTTTGAGGTGTTAGAAGAACTACTTGAAATAAAATCAATCTGAGACGTGACAGACCCTGGACACTCAAAGCATATATTTGTTGTTCTGATTGCTCACCTCTGCTCCAATCTTACACTCAATCTTACTTACGAACCGTGTGCTCAGAACTTGACCTTCAAGTTTTGCAAAATAAAGTTAAGAAATTAGACCAACTTAACATAATGATTAAGTTTGTAACACAACAAACAGATTGTCTTGTTTACTCAAAAATGTATTTAATGCCAACTTTAAGTTTCATTATTACAGTTAGTTTTTTTTCTTGATTTCTGCAGCCAACCTCAGGTGGCCATCAAGGAACTTTAGTTTTTCATTTTTACACTTTGTTATGACCAGCTCATGGAGATCTCAACATTAAGGGAGGTCAACGCAGTTAACTTTTATTTTAATACAATTTTATTCAAAACACCAGACCAGATGTGGCCCAAACAGCTCTGGAACGGAAGAAGAGATAAAGAAACACCTACTCAGGGCCATCACAGTTGTCTTTTAATTTTTAGCTCTTGAATTTTCCACTCGCTCATGATGGACCTTTCCCTTTCTCCCCCCCTGTCTCTGCAGACAGCAGGTACTTCCAGCTACGTTGTCACCTGTACCAGGGGCGTGGCCTAATCGCTGCTGATGATAACGGCCTGTCGGATCCTTTCGCCAGGGTCGTCTTTGGAACACAGTGTCAGGCCACCAGAGTGGGTACAACCAGCATACCAGCTAACTGCTTATAATGTTTATGTCAGGGGTGGCCAACAGGGTGCCCACGAGCACCTGGTACCCCGCAGGGTGCTTTTGAGGTTCCCGCTGGAACATTTTAAAAATAGCATCACCATCACCATCGTAAAGCTTGAGATAAATAGCCATTTTTAATTAAAATTTTATGGTTTAATAAATCATTCTTACATCAAAACAAGAAAAGTAGCATGTGCATTAAATTTTAATATTGTTGATTTTCTCTTAACTTTGACCTGCGTGGGGTCAAAGTTTATGATGATGCCACATCTCTATCAGCGCTCCTGTCAGCCAAAGTTTAAGAGATACCATAATTATTAAAGATGCATTTAAGAAAACTGTCCTCATAATAATTATTAATGATAATTATTATCAGGAATCATTGCGTGTAAAAAGTAAACATAGTGTCACATATAGCCTATTAAAAGCAACTATTAAAAGCTTATCATATTAATTATTTAAAGATAAACTATAAAATTTATATAACTCAAAAACTTCAATTCCAACAAAAAGTATCCCTCTATAGTACTCCTTAACTGTCTGGTAGCTCCCAGTCTGAAAAAGGTTGGTGACTCCCGGTTTATGTGATTATAGGCATTTCAAATGTTTTAATTTTCTCAACAAGAAAAAAGTAAATCAATTTAAAACACATTAAAAGACAGAGATTCACAGTTCTTGGTATTGTTTTGCAACAACAGTAATGCCAATTTTACAATAAATGAATTCAATCTGCCACTTGAAGGAAAACAAAACTTGATCACCAGGAACCTGTTAACTGGTAACCTAAAGTGAGATTCAAGCTCCAAACACGGCTGAATTGTCCATTATCTGTGTTGCAGCATCAAACCTCTCTGAATCCTTCTTGCTCGATAATTATTGATGTTTATTTGGCACTATGTCCCTAATTTCTGGAAAGATTTCTGATTTTCTTAAATATTTCATCCAATGAAAGTGTGTGAAATTGAGGGACTGACCCTTTAAAAGCAGTTATTTGATGTTGATGTGTGTCCACAGGTCCTGTCCAGCACCCTCTCTCCTGCCTGGTGTGAGTGTTTGTTATTTGACCAAGTCCTGCTGGAGGGAACAAAGGAGGATCTCCAACAAGACCCTCCCCTCGTGATCATCAACATCTACGATGAAGACGCCATGGTAACGCCGATTATGTTTTGACCTTCATGTTCAGCCTGCATGTTAAAGAAGTGATGAAATATGATATGAGATACACATTTGTTTGTGTTTGTGATCAGGGGGGTCCGAAGCCCATCGGTCGAACCTTTGCTGAGCCGGAGTTTAAAACCGTGGAGCAGTACTATCAGAGACCTAACCTGCGTTTCTTTGACATCAGCATGGGGAAGGTGCCTGCTGGAGAGCTGCTGGCGGCCTTTGAGCTCATCGAGCTGGACTACTCCAAGTTCGGGGAGGTGACAACCTTAAATCAAATTTCTGAACACCCCAAAGTCAGTCTACCTTTGTTTTTTTTTTACCAAAGTGATCAGCTCGCACGGTTTATATCTGAGAAAACTTCCTGTCAGTCCAACAACCAATCAGATCAGCTCCCAACAAATCTGAAAAGGAATTGTGAGTGTGATTTAGCATTTGAGGCCAAAACTGCTTCTAGGAGTGGCACAAAGAATTATTCAGAGCAGAAATAAATGTAAATGTGTTAATTATTTTTGCAGTGAGTTTCTACTATTCTCCTGAAAGCCAAGGCTTCGTGGAGCCATATTCAGATGTTAAAAGACTTGTTCGTCATTTATCTATGTATGATTTCAATAAAGTTCTGGCAGTTTTAATGATTATTTGTTTCATATCTACAGTCAAACATTTTTAAATCCATTTATCAGACTTCATGGCAGCATGAATAGTCTCATAGCCCATGTTGTCCTGAAAGTATAGACTTCTTTACCTTGATTTTGATTGAAAGGGTCAAATTTCTAGATGCATTGATACAAAAGACAGTCAAGGCAGATGTAGAGTAGCAGAAAATGGAGTTTTGAGGCAGAAAACTCTAAAATAATCTTCCCAAAAAAGTACAAGGCTGAGGACTGAACTTTGGGGAACACCACAAAAACTGTTTTATGAATTTATTCTGTAATAAAACTTTATGTTTCATTTCTCGCAGCCTCGCCTCCCAAACAGCGTGGACCCTCAGGAGCTGACCTACCTAGAAGAACAGAGAAGTTACATCATCCCAGAGGGGGTGCGACCTGTCCTGAAGACCTTCAGGATCGAGGTCCTTCACTGACTGTTGAGAAGCTTCGTTTAGGACATTGTGCTGTATGATGTGTGAAGATGAGACTTACCTGTGCACTTGTATGTGTACAGGTGCTGTTCTGGGGCCTGAGGGAGCTGAAGCGGGTGCAGCTGTTCGAGGTGGAGCGGCCCATGGTGAAGGTGGAGTGTGCTGGTCGACAGCTGGAGTCCGAGGAGATCGAGAGCTACAAGACCCACCCAAACTTCAAAGAGGTGGCCCTCTCCATAGATGTGGTCAGTCATTAGTGGAGTGTACTCACAAGTTTTTGCAAATATTCACTCTTATGAATTCGATGCCTGCAACACCTTCCAAAAAAGCTGGGACAGGGGCATGCTCACCTCTGTTACAACACTTTTCCTTTTAACAAATTGTTCCTAATTGTTGTGTTCAACTTTTTTTTATTTTCAAAATAGAAAAAGGATACATTATGAAGGTGCAATCAAAGAGAGTATAACAAATTTTCTCCCTCTCCCAAACCAACCCAACCCAGTCCTCTTCTTCATAATCAGGATATTAAGGAAATTGTACACCCATAGCAACATACATACACGTGTGCATGCATATTGCTATACTCACAAGTTACACCAACAGAAAGTAGTGTACATAATATGAAATAATAAAGCATATTGCACATATGTACACACACACATCCTGTACCTACTCATCTACCTATGCGCATGTATAAAAAATATAAATAGCCACTCCAGCATAGCAAATATTGTAAACACTACAGGGCCTCAACAAATCAAAATAAGAACCCGGGACCGGCTGAACCCGGTATTTACATCTACATCCCTAAACTGTTCAAAAAAGGAATCAATGTGGTACAGGGGCCTTCCACAGAAAGAGTATTCTCCTGCGTGCAGTCAGTGAGGTAAAAGCTATAACAGTTCTTTGCTTCATTGTTGTAGAAATTCTGTCTGGAGGTCTACTAAATATTGCCACATGAGGACAGGGGGGTATAACCATATCTAGGATTTCAGATACTGCAACAAAAAAGATTCCCAGAACTTACTCAGTTTGAAGCAATTCCAAAACATGTGAGTCAAGTTACAGTGGGCTTGTGCACATCGATCACATTTGTCCTCCGACTTGTCTGGATAAAACTTTGCAAGTTTTGCTTTGCTATAGTGGAGCCTATGAAGCACCTTGAATTGTATAAGATGAAGTCTAGCACAGCTGGAGGAAGAATTCACCCCCTTCAAGACTTCGTCCCAGAAATCATCAGAAAAAACTGTCTGCAGCTCCTCTTGCCACTCGTTCCTTATTCTGTCAATAATTGTTCCTAATTGTTGAAGCTTTGTAGGTGGAAGTCTTTCAATTCTTTCTTGATGTACAACTTTAGGTGCTGTGAATATTTGCCAAAAAAGCCCCAAAGTTCATCAGTTTGACCATTCCATGTCTTGTCTTTATAGTGTATTTGATTGGATATAGGTGAAAAAGTATTTGGAAATCATTTTATTCTGTTTTTTTTTGTTTCACACAATGTCCCAACTTCATTGGAATTGGGGTTTCTATACAGAAAAAGTGAAAAGGCATGTCTAATATCTAGCACTTCTCTTACTTTGGTCCACAGGAGCTACCAGAGCAGGCCTACCTCCACCCTCCTCTGACCTTGTTTGTGGTGGAGCATCGAGCATTCGGTCGGCTCGCTCTGGTGGGGACCCATGTGGTCCAGAGCCTCATGGCCTTTGCCCCTGCTGAGCATGGAGGGGAGCCTGAGGAGGAGGAGGAAGAGCCAAAACCTAAGCCAAAAGGTGGTCTCCTGAAAATAAGCACAGTACACTGATGTTAAAACGGTTCTTTGGACAACCTTGAGTGTCAGCGTGCTTCTCAGCAGCGCTTTCTGTTTGAGTTTAAGGGCCCGTTAACACGACGACGATAACTGAGGGTTTTCGTTGTGTTTGTGGTTTCCATTTACACAAGAACAGTTCCTGAATACACAAAACTTTTGAAAATAGGGTCCGGAGTGAAAAGTTTTGAAAACGTTTTCATCTCCATGTAAACAGCAATCACCACTGTCAGGGAAAGCGGGGGCACATGGCGCATGCGCAGTACTCTTTTAGATAAAGGGAGGCTGCACACCTGGGAACAACAACAACAACAACTATGGTCAGTGACAGAGCAACATGTGTGCTGCTAACTGTGCTCGATTTGTTATCGCTCCTCCAACATAATGTGGATTTGCTGCGTCAATACTCTGACCAGCAGAGATGCATGTGTTATATTCACCAAGGACACTAAAAACTTACATTGCCCACTACTGGTCTGGCATACACACTACCGTGTTTTCAATCGTTCTTGTGGGTCCGTGTGAACACACATCGTTATCACACCGTCTCTGTGTGAACATGGAGCGCTTTTGAAAACACAAAGGAAAAACCTTTCAGTTTCTGGTGACAACGTTGTTTTTTAAAAAGGACCTGAAGAAAGTTAACTTCTGCTTTGAAAATGACCTTTTGTTGGCCTAATTAATTCCTCTTTTCAGAAACAGAACAACCAGAGAAACAAAATAAAAAGACCCTGTAGCTGTAGTAACAGTTGTGGAGTCAGATCAGTTTCTCTTTGACCATTTTGTTGGCAAAGCTGATTTCAGACATCCTGAACCTTCCAGAATTAGATTGTTCAGTAATGAAGAGGTGACATCAACAAGAACTTTAACTATTTTTAACTGAGAGCACCAGTAGTAGATGGACAACCTGAACACAAAATGCAGAACATGGGGAGCTCAGTGCAAAAACTCTGAGCTTCACAGCTTTAACACTGAAAACAGGCACTGACTGAACAGTGGACAAGGACCCGAACATGTTTAATTTGCATTTTTAATTGAATTTTTCTCAATTTGATTCTTTGTTTTTGAGCGGTCACGTCTCCTTTGTATCTTTCCAGTGAACCAGAACTCGGTGAAGATCAACCCTCTGACCACGGTGAAGAAAATCGGACTGAGCAGCCTGTCAATCACTCAGTCCAAGATCCCCATCAACCCCATCAAACTGGTCAATGTAAGTACGAGATAAAACCATCCATCAAAACTTTCAACTCAAATCAAATTCTTCTACATAAATTATTAAGGAAAATATTGTTTCTACTTGCAGGCTCCTCTGAATAAGATGATGGACACCGGGGACGAGCTGGAGGAGGAGCCGCCTGAGATGGAGGAGTTGGATTGGTGGTCCAGATACTACGCTTCACTGCAGGAGATGGAGAGAAAGGTGAGACACGCAATAATGAAATTGTCTAAATGTATGTGTGTTACTGCGTTGAAAACAGACGACAAGCTCATCATACTTGGTACAATGCATGAATACAGACCCCAGTTCCAATGAAGTTGGGACGTTGTGTGAAGCGTCAACAAAAACAGAATACAATGATTTGCATTTTTTTTTAAAACTTATATTCAATTAAATACATACAAAGGTTAGCTATTTAGCGTCCACTCTGCCTGCAGCTTTTTCCAAAAAAGCTGGGACGGTGGCACGCTTGCCATTGTGTTTCAACACTTTTCCTTTTAACAACACTCAATAAGTGTTCGTGAACTGAGGACACTAACTGTTGTAGCTTTGTAGGTGGAATTCGTTTACATTCATGCTTGATGTATGACTTTAGTTCAGCTCAACAGTTCAGGATCTGTTACTCTGAAGCCACGCTGTTGTAAGATGAGCTCGGCCCAGAGAAGCCGGCGGTGTTTCTGGGTGTTGTTGATATATGGCTTTGTCTGTGCATGGTAGAGTTTCTAAAATACTCTGACCAAGACCACGCCATGTTCAGAATCACTCTAATTTCCTTCCTCTCCGTGCTTTACTGTATTAAGTTGCTGCCATGTGATTGCTCATTAGCTATTTGCATGAATGAGCAGTTGAAGCTGCTTGTGTTTGTATTTCCAGTGTTTTATAAATAACTTTTTCCTTCAACATGCCTGATGTGTTTATCATCTGTAGGCCGCTGAGGAGGAGGAGATGGCCGAGGCAGAAGCAGAGACAGGTTGAGTTTAAACTACAGCTGTGATATTACAGCCATAACGGAGCATCATGTCTATGACATAAATATTTGAAGCTTTTATTTGACGATGCCTTTTCTTTTGCTCAGATGGGGCAAACATGACCATGGCTAACATTGAAGAGGAGGAAGAGGAAATCGTGGTGGTGGAGATGGAGCCTCCTAAACGAAAGAAGATTGCTACGCTAACGGTGTGAGTCAGAATGAAGGGCTGTTTAAAGTCATTCTGTCAGCGAAGGCAGATCTGACACCATATATTGACAAAAGCAAGACATTTAACATGTTTTTATCTCCACCAAGCAGTCTTTGTCCTTGCTGACATTTGTCTGTCTGTCTGTCTTATTTAGGTAAATTTTCAGGGACTGTTGGTCTTGGCAGGAGGCAGAAGTGATTAGATTTCACTGGTGATCTATATCTAGGATTTTTAAAAAAGATTTGACACTGGCAGTTTTCAACATTTTCTCGAATGACTGTCGGTAATTTCAGTAATGCTTGAAATAATTCATACAGATTAATTGATGCCACATTCACATATCAAGGTAGAGTAGCTGATGTCAACCAATGTTCAGTAATCATCAAAATTGGAATAAGAAATACTTTAATAATCTCAAAGGGGAAACTGGGTTGTTTCAGTTGCTCTTATACACAGTATAGTGGTAGCAGTTTCAGGTATGGACATTAAAATAGTTAAAAGCATTAAAAAAATAAGTAAGCAAGTTGCAACATGCAGAATCTTTAAGCTATATCAACTTCCTTATGAAGGAAAAATAACTAAACTAAAATAAGTAAAAGTGAGACTATGAACAAGGCCAAGGAATTTACACTATTCACGTCAAACTGTCCTTTTATGTGCAACTATTTGGCCCTCTGAAACTGAGAGTAACAGTAATGTGGTCCTCATGGTAGCCAAAGTCGCCCATCCCTGGATTAGGTCGACATCAAGCCATCAGCTCCCTTGGATTAGTTTAATTTTTCTCCCTTTGTTTACGTGTTTTTTTGTGTTTTCAGTTGTACTCAGGAGATCTGGAGTCACAGTTCAGTCAGTTCCAGGACTGGCTGAAAGTCTTCCCGCTCTATAAAGGCCGAGCGAGCGGTGAGGATGATGATGACGATGATGAAGAGAGGTTCATGGGAAGATTCAAGGTACTGTTGATAAAGGCTTCATGTCCATCTTAACACTTTAAAGCCTGAAAACACATATAATAGCCAGAAAATTCTAATTTTTTTGGAGCTGAAATGTTTATTTCACTTTCTACTGAAATCCCACAAAATCCAAATTTCCTTAAAATTTAACATATATATGTTTTATATCTCATTTGATGCATTAGGTGTTTTTGGTAACTGATAATCCACTTGAGGACATTTTTATCATTTATCTGATTGTATTCAGATGTTTTTTTAACTTTATTTTTATTGCAAAACTGGCAACACACATAAAACTTACATTTCGACATTTGAGTTTTTTCCTTTTACACTTTCTTTTACAATTTCCAGCTGTATCCAGGTGATTTAGTGGCATGTTTAGTACAAATATACATAGAATAAGTAATTAAATAAATCAATAAATTAATTTAATTAGAAGAAAAAAATAAATAAAATAAATTAATAAATAAAAAGGGATAATAGTGAATCAAGAATTAGGACATATATGATAGGAGGGAAAGGGAAAGAGAAGAAAAGAGGGAAATCCAAGAAGGTGGTTGTGTAGTGTGTTCTGGTATAAACTCTCTGCAATCTTCCACAATGTGGAGGTGTGGGTGGTCTTACTGCAGAGTTATGGCCAAACTGAGCTCCACCTTTTGATGAAAATGTCGGTGTATTCAGATGTTTTTTTAAGTAATTTGTTGATCATGTTGATTAGATAGAGGTATCATAAAAGTATGTATCAAATATGATACAACAGGCATTAAGGGGTTAATGTCTGCAGAGAAATATTCATTAATGACAGTTATCTGCTCATGCTCAGGGCTCCTTCCTGGTTTACCCTCTCGACTCAGGAGACGAAGACGACACCACCTTTAAGATCACTAAAGGAATCCCCAAAAACACACCCATCAAAGTCCTGGTCCGGGTCTATATCGTGAAGGTACCTGTCTCTCTTTTGACCCAAATCTTTGCCCCTGAATCACTTCTATCCTAAAATTGATTTTTGACCTCCTTGTGTTCCTCTTCATCTTCCAGGCCACTAATCTGACCCCCACAGACCCAAACGGTAAAGCAGACCCCTATCTGGTGGTCACTTTGGGGGAGCAGCGTCAGGACACGGAGGACCGATACATCCCTAAGCAGCTCAACCCCACGTTTGGAGAGTCAGTACCTGCCTGTCCACCTGTTCAGTCCTCTTTGGCGGTCCCTCGAAAACTGTCTAATCTCTTGAATGTCTGCTTTCGTCTTTCAGAGTGTTCGAGTTCAACGTCTCTTTCCCTCTGGAGACGGACTTGCTGATTGAAGTGATGGATCACGACATCTTGGGGTCTGATGACGTGATTGGAGAGACCCAGGTCGACTTGGAGAACCGGTTCTACAGCAGTCACAGGGCCAGCTGTGGTCTGGCTCTTTACTATGACACGTTAGTACCACAACTTTAAACCAGCAGTGCAACGTCACATGTAAGGTTAAAGGAACACTCCGGCATTTCTGTTGTTCTTGTGTTTTGCTTCACTCTCGGGTCCATGACAAGCAGATAAACACCATTCTATCAACTGTGCGTGCAGTAACAAGAAACAGACAAAGCTCGCCCACAGCTAGTTAGCTTAGCTCAGACACTGGGATTCAATGGGAAGTGTTAGCCTGCCTCTGCCTACAGTCATCAGATAAACTCTTCAACAAGTCTAAACGGTCCTGTCTGCTTCTTGTTACTCGTTTTTTTTTTACCGCGTTGTGTTGCGCTATCTATTTTTAGACTAAAATTAGCACTTCATGCAATTTTCGAAAGAAATACATGAAAACTAAACCACAGGGCACATGCACAAACCACCACAGACATGCCGTTTTTTTGCGAGCCATTCTTAAATATAAATTGCCCTGCAAATGTTTAGGAATAGAAGAAGATAACACGATGATAGTAGAAGATAACGTAATATAAAGGGGTAGAAACGAGTGACAACAAGCACACAAGATCGTTTAAAGTTGCTGAAGAGTTTATCTGATGACTGTAGGCAGAGGCAGGCTAACACTATACACACTGACTCCCAGTGTTTGAACTAAAGCTAACTAGCAGTGGGAGAGCTCTGCCCATGTCTTCCTTGTTACTGCACGCAGTCGAAAGAATGGTGTCTATCTGCTTGTCATGGTGTGAGGCAAGACACGAACACAACAAAACTGTTGGAGTGCTCCTTTAAAAAGCACAGGGACAGCTTCTTGCGCTCATTCGTTCTCTTTCAATCTGTCTGTCTTTCTTAGGGACGGTTACAATAAGTGGCGGGATGCAAAGAAGCCGACGATCCTGTTGGCTGAGCTCTGCAGGAAGAACGGCATCATGTCTCCAGAGTACAGACCATCTGAGGTCAAAGTCCTCAACAAAATCTTCAAGATCCCACCAGACGCAGTTCCTGAAGGTAAGAAAGTAAAGTCAAGTTTATTTATAAAGAAAACATCCTAAGTCAATTCAAGTGTCTCATTGCTCCTTGCGATGTTCACCTGATGGATCCCCTGAAAATGTAAGCCATGCTCCCTGTTTCCCCTTGTAAAGCACATCAAGTGTTTTTACTGTACAGCTGGAGACACGGGCGTGAATTGCTTTGTAGTGACGAGGGAGGTCTCTATGGCTCATCAATACACAGCTCCCTATGAGCAAAAAAATGTTTGCTGTGATTGGTTAAGGAGATTGGTTGGTGCTGTTCGGTGCCATACAGGAGTAAACAGGCAGAAGGCCTTTGTTTTGTTCTGTAAGGCAAATGACGAAGTGCTTGACACAGAAAATTGAATATTAAGCATGTGAACTATTCAGAGATCTGAAATTGGTGCTGCCTTAATATTCTGCCAAGCAGGTAAGATGACTCTTCACATACCTGAAACCACAGGAAATCTGCAGTGAAGTGAACAGCATTCGAGCAGGACCAAGGTCTCCTGCTGTGAAGCCTAAAGCCTATGTACTCGCAACTTTCCCACTTTGATATCAGACTCTAAAACAAAATACAAGTCCAAATGTGTCCTTCTGCAAACACGAGGAAAGTCTCCTGTGACATGTGGGCGTTCTCATTATACACTTCATTAAGACAGTACACAGTTATCTTCTGTGACATTACGGTCTTCTTGTTGTTGTTCTAATCAGCTCTTCTGAAGAAGAACCAACGGACTCCAGAGGAGAATGCAGAGATGGAGGAACACGCAGCCTTGAGCGTGCTGCGGCGCTGGGGGGAGATGAAGGAGTTTGTCCCTGGAGCTGTTCCTCTGGTTCCAGAACATGTAGAGATCAGATCCCTGCTGAACCCGGACAACCCTGGACTGCCACAGGTAACTCTGACGAAGGCTGTGTCCAAACGGAGGCAGGTGTTTTTAAAAACTGAGGATCTTCTGAGTGTTTGTCCTTCTGTCACAAATATTTTGGAAAACTCTGGCCAAGGGGAAGATTTCTGAAAATGCTGTTTTGGTCTTCTCCTTGTGGACCATAGTCTGTAAAAGAATTGGACAAAACCATGTCATCCTCGAATGGACGCTGCCATACTACACGATATCTCAACCGAACTTTAGCTCCATCTGCTCACAGACGGAGAGGCCGTATTGAAGCGGGACTTAGTGGGATACACAAAAATTTGTGAAAACCATATTTAGGCCACATACAGATACAGCTTTTGGCACTTCTGCATGGGCCTCCATTTACAGCCCTGGAGGTTGCCACCCGATCTGGACAGGATCTGAAACGCCACACTCTACGCCAACCTCTCCGCGAGGTGATATCACTGTTGACTACATGAGTTGATGTGGACATTGTCAAAGTGTTGTTTTGAAGTGTTGATGACTTGCCTGTTTACACGCCAACACAGACTTCCTGTCACTCCTTCACTATGATGCTGCACTAAAAACACTCTGCTGCTGTTGTTTCGGATGAGGCCCGGTGTTGTTGTTTCACAAGTGACCGTGTTGACTGGTGACCCATGCTTGCTCTGTGGTTGCAATGGTTACAGCGGGTGTTGAAACCAGCAAGGGTTCCTATGAAAGTGTTTAGTGACAGGATTTGATCAAGATTATCAGACATATCTCAAAATTAAAATCTAAACAAAGAAATATTTACTCAACACGCTGCTATCACCACTTAAGATTACTACAAGTTAAAGCGCAACACCAGCTGGACATGGTGGTAGGAATGGATATGCAAATAAAACAGCTGTGCATAGAAATTGGATAAAAGGTGCACATCATGGAGAAAGTAACATGTAACGAACAGCTTCTAACAGTGTATTTATGCATTTTTTAATTTTCCTGTGGACAGGGATATTTTAAAACAGTTTTTAAGGTGGACACAGCCTAAATGTGGCAGCTGAGCGCTCTCTCTCGTGAACTGTACAATTAACCAGGCATAAACTTAAACTTTTGGCACCACCATGCCAGTATTCTGATGTCAACTGAGGCATTCAAGTGTTAGGTCTCTCACTGATGCTAAAAAATGGAGCAACACCTGTAAGCTAGTTCAAGCAAACAACGAGAGTTGAACTGACTTTTCACCTGACCTGCACCATTATCCAATCACCTGACATGCATCCTTCCTATCAAGCTTATTAAGCTGAAGATTGCTGGGGTGCTTTGATCATTGTTTCCTGATACCTTCTCAATGACAAAGCTCATAAAACAACTGACCTATGATTGCAAAAAAAAATGAAGTTTCTTTGATTGGACCACATTTAAATCTTTTGAACCTGATAAAGTCATCAAAATCGAAAGTCATCGCTCAGTTTTGTGGCGCTGCATTGATAGTATTATCATTATATCATACTAGCTAATTACAGAAACAACATGTGACGTTTCCACCTCAAAATAGTGAGGACAACAAGAACTTCAGTAGACAGAATGGCCCAGTGAACTGTTTAAGCTGAAGGTTTCTGATCTCACTTCTCTGCTCTGTTCTGCCAGCATTACCTGCATCAGAATTCTTGCTTTCAGCCCCTCTGTTGTTTCAGGGTTACCTTCATATGTGGGTGGACATGTTCCCGACTGATGTCCCAGCGCCGCCTCCTGTCGACATTAAGCCCCGTGAACCTGAGCAGTAAGTTGTCAGACTGTCAACAGGGGCAGTAGAGTTCAGGATGTAAGAAAATACAAGATATTTAATCTTTGTTTTTATGATGACAGGTATGAACTGCGTGTGATCATCTGGAACACTGATGATGTGTTTCTGGACGACGTAAACCCGTTCACTGGTGACCCATCCTCGGATATTTACGTGAAGGGGTAAGACTCAAACACGCTCAAATTTTGCACCCAGCGTTTCTCAGAAAAGAGATTTCAAAGACTGGTCATCATAGAAAGATGGTCAACACTGTGACTAAAGTTATTTCTTAGGATGTTGATTCGATGTCTGAGATCTCTTTTTTTCAGCTGGATTGCTTTGATCATTGTTTCCTGATACCTTCACATGACAAAGCTCAAAAAACAAGTGAATTATGATTGCAAAAAATACAATTTCTTTGTTTGTATGATGTTTAACAGCTAGTATTAAATGTTTATTTCAGTGAAAACCTTTTAAACCTGATAAAGTCATCAAAATCAAAGTGATTGGTTAGTTTTGTGGCACCACATTAATAGTAATACCTGCTTGATTTAACAGAGCTGTGTGTGTGTTACAAGGAACTGTGGAAACACCATCATGAGTTCAAAGTGAGAAAAGACTGGAGATAAAAGTGAAAAAAATGAATCAGAATATAAGAAAATAGAAGAAATAATAGAATTAAAAAAGAATTTGAGATAACATATTGCTCTGTAGGAATAATAAAACAAACAAAGCTTAAATATATGATTCAATAAAATATGTACAATGTAAAATATGATAAATATATAACTAGAGTTACCTGAAATCAAGTTAATATATATATGTATTGAAAAGTGAGATTAAAAAGGAAGGTCTTTAGTTTGCTATTAAAAGTACTGACACAAAATACTGAATAGTACAGATTTATTGTCTGATGTCACCAATAGTTGATATTAATGCATGTTGTTAATCAAGAAAAGCTTCAAATATTCATCAGATTCAGTAAAAACTTGCTCACAGCTTCACTGATTTATACAGACTCTACTGTTCACAGGTAATGTGTTTGCAGCAGGTATTATATCATATTAGGCAACTACAGAAACATGAGAATTTTCCAAAATAATGTTAAGAGAACAAAATCTTAAGTAGACAGAATGGCCTGATTTACCTTCTCTACTCTCTGCTGCCAGCATTACCTGCATCAGTACTGAACTCTTGCTTTCAACCCCTTTGTGTTTTTTAAGGGTTGCCTTCATATGTGATGGTCGCCTGCTTTCTGCACCATGTATCCAAAGTTTGACAGCAGTACGACATCAGTTCACACACTAATGTTAAGCTTAAAAGAGGCCAGTTAGCCTGTCTTGGTTTAAATCGATGATTAGGCGAAAGACAGAAGAGGACGGTGATGGATGATGCACTGAAAGGGAAAGGAGAGCAAAAAGTCGTATAGATGAGTAGGACAGAATATAAATCTCCATGTTAGAGGTCTGGTCCTGTTAAATCAAGTGTAGACCTTTTATTTCACACTGGAAAAATTACAGATTGTTGCAACGATACTGTTTAACTTTGGTCTTAGATTTTCAGATTCAAGTTTTAATTCTTAAATTCTGCTCACTTTGGTGACGGTTCAGAAAGGATAAAGAGGTTGCAAATTACGGGCGTATTGCTGAAAAACAACTTGAATTCACCTTAGATATGAGACTTCTTTGCTCTTGTCCTGTCGTCTGTGCAGGTGGATCAGGGGACTTGAAGGAGACAAACAGGAGACAGATGTCCACTTCAACTCCCTCACCGGAGAAGGAAACTTCAACTGGAGATTTGTGTTCCGCTTTGACTACCTTCCAACTGAGGTGAGGACACACTCATGAACAAAGCAATCCATCCCTGTGTTAGCACGAACAACTTCACCAAGCTCTCCTGAAAGAGGTGAACAAAAATGAGATCATGGAGTTTGTGCCCAACGATGTTGGTTTGCTTTTGATTCTAATCGTGTTGAGAATTTTCCCTTCGGGCACTCCGACAGAAAGAGGTGGTCTATAAGAAGAAGGAGTCCATTTTCTCTCTGGAGGAGTCCGAGTTTCGACAGCCGGCTGTTCTGACGCTGCAGGTCTGGGACTACGATCGCATCTCAGCCAATGACTTCCTGGGTAAGAAACGAAGGACAGTCCAAACTCATGAGAGCTAAATTGTTAAGGAGGTAATGTTTTTGCTGGCATTTGTTAGTTAGTTTGTTTGTCTGTGAGAAAGAGAACTCAGTGTCACTCTCGTTCTTCGCCTTATTCTTGAGAATGATAGCCAACGCTCCTGTGGCGTGACTGAGGTCAAGAATAAAATTGGGTCTGGATCTTCATTTGGATCCAAACCTATCTTTGGTTTTGCATGAAACCGACATGACCTCCACCTGCATGGTTTTTAAAGCATTTCTGACATTACTTGCAGAGTTATTAGCGAAAATGTTGAAAACTGCCCCATCTTGAAATGTTAATAAATACTTCAAAAAACCATGGATCCACATCTGAATTCATATCAGCAAAATCTTTTTCCTTTTGCAAGCACTAGTTGAAATATTGAAAATTAAGTTTACATTTCTAGGAATTAAGTCTAAACATCCAGAATTCAGTCTAAATGACCAGAGCAATGTTAAATGCAACATTGATAATTAAGTTAAAATGATATAATAAGAGTTCAGGTAAAACATTGGAGGAAAGTTTCAGAAAAATGTTTAGTTTGGTCAATTATTCGTTAAATAAAGTGAAAATGTTGAGAGAAATAGGTTAAGAAATAAGAATAATTAACGGGAAGGCATTTCACACATTGTCTTTGTGTTATTGTCAAATATATGGAAAACTACCTGATATCATAAAACTTTTTATGCTGAGATGAGGATATCTGACAATGATCATTTTTTAAAGAAATTCTGGAATTACAGCATCCACTAAAATCTTACTATTTACTAAAATCTCCACTGTGTAGACAAAAACTGACAGTCTTCCCCTTTGAGCCCTTTTTGGCCCCACTGACTCTCATTAAAACCACTTTTTACATTATGCTGCCATTGCAGTACAGAAATATAAATTCCTGTTTATTCCTCTGTAACACTGTCTCTCAGCTGCAAAAAACTGCAAACTTAAAAAAAACCTACTAGATTACGCCATTTTTTCTTATTTTTAGAGAGGCATCGTGGGAAATAACTACCTTGATTGAACCGATAGGTTTTAACAGTGACTGTAGCCAGTGGAATAAATTATTTCAGCTGAAATTTCCAGTTGCTGCTAATCATTGACATATTTCCCAGACTGATAATCCCCACACAAAAAGTCTGCTTTGCTTTCATCAACTATTATTTTTTTTTTCTTAAAAAGTGGTAGCATGTAAATAAACTGGCATTTAGAGGGTTAAAATTATGAAAATAAATTCACATTTGTTATACATGATGAGGACTGGAGTTAATGATCAAAATAAATCAAGTTTAATATTTCAAAATATACCCAGTGTCCTTAAATAGCTGTTATTAAGGGAAGAGTGATCTTTTTAAAAGGTGGGCCTGAGGGTTTAAAAAAAAACCCAGATCCACATTTGGATCTGGATCACCACCAAAATCTGATCACATCTTTCTTGTTCTATGACCAACAATCCCATTCAGACCAATTCTGAGGACACGGACGACTGTATTCTTGAGCCATCTCAGATATGAAGCAAATCTTCTGTATGAACATCATCTCCTTTATTCTTTTCTTCCAGGCGCCATCGAGCTGCGTCTCAATGACATGGTGCGCCCTGCAAAAACCTCCGGTAAGTGTAAGATCGACATGGCGAAGGATCGGGCCAGCCCTCGGTTCTCCATCTTTCGAGCAAAGAAGATGAAGGGCTGGTGGCCGCTGATCCGCCTGAAGACAGCCGAGGACTTCGAGAAGGAGGAGAAGGAGAGGGAGGAGGCCAAGAAGAAGGGGAAGAAGAAGAAGAAGAAAAAAGACAAGCGAGGCAAAATGAAGAAGGAGGAGCTGGAGTTCATCGACAGCAGCGGCAACACTTATCTGTTAATGGTAAAAAAAATACTAATATGGCACTGCCAAAGCAAACACATTTAAATCAACCTAAAAATACCAAATATATTGGGACACATTCTTTGAATTCTTATCCAAACTAAGAATGATCTGTTTTATGTTCTGGTTATGTTGCTTCTCCGATTTTAAGTATTAATTATTTTATTAAAAACCATAAAACTGCTTCAGGATGCTTCTTCCTCCTGTTTAGTCTGTGATGTAAGCATTTTTGCAGAAATATCCAGACATTCAGTCAAGTTAAAGACCAAAGATAAACTAAAAAAAAAGGAATTAAAAATAGAAAAACAGCAGTTTAATGGTTGAACAGAAACCCAAGGGCAGCAAAGTGATGAGCATAACATGAGTCTTTATTTTATGATGACATTAATGCTGCTGAATTCTACTTTGCTCGGATTTACAGAGAATTAACAAGCCTGATGTTAATGCAAATAGAAATTCTGAGCTATAAGATAGTTTGATCACTGATAATGATACTGGACCTAACACCATGACTGTGTGCATCTTAAAGGGGAAGGTGGAGGCGGAGCTTCAGCTGGTGGCTTTGGAGCAAGCGGAGGCCAACCCTGTGGGACGAGCCCGGAAAGAGCCGGAACCTCTGGACAAACCAAAGTATGACACTCATACACGAATAAACATCTCCTAATGAAGAACAGATCAGGGATCCATAAGTTTATTATTGTGCTCTGGTTTGGCATAACAAATGAATTACGCTGATTCTCTCTGCATCATAGCTCCTGTTAAGCAGGGTCCACACATCAGGATTTTCTAAATCTGAAGAGATGTTTTATCTGTTAGAGCCCACACATGAAGATAAAAAATCAGGCACTGAGCAGTTTTGGTTGTTCTGTGTGTGGTGTGCTTTGATAATCTCAACACAGCACACCACACACATAACCATTCTGTCCTACCACTGATCTAGAATCTAGTCCTCCAAGACAGAAATCTGAACAAATGTAATCTAACAAAAACCAAGAAGAAGAAACATAACAACAACCGGAAAACACGACATGGGAGAGGACATAAGAGAAGAGGGAATGATGGTGGTATGGGGACTATTTTTGATGGTAAAATCCTGAACTAAACATAGAAAAGACTGTGGAAAAAATCCTGGAGACAGCGTGAACACGTGAGCTGGTCCTCCATTTCTGAGGTCCACCAAACTTTATGTTTCAGGTCAGCCATGCTTGTTTTTATTCATTCCTTCTTCCTCAGTCAGCTCGCTTCTTAATCGGCTACATTCACGTCACAATTCACAGAGTCATGACTCGGGAGTCGTCAGCTTTCCCCACACATGAAGATTTTTTGTTGTAAATCTCGAACAAGTTTAATATTTACGATTGTCACCCCTGAACCTGTTTCAGAGCCGATTATCAGGACAAATTCACTCTTAACACACCTCAGACCACAGAATAATCTTATAAGACAGAAGATAATCTGGAGTTTGCCATCCTTGGTCATTAAGGGGGAAAGTTGGGACAAAAACAGCCTGATAATCTTTACCCTGAACAGGAAGTGAACATTTTGGCCTTAAAAGGAAAAATTGGCAACAACAGGAACTGAGCAAGTTTGACAAGGACCAGAATGTGATGGCAAGACGACTGAGTCAGAGCATCTCCAGAACCCTCTTGAGGGGTATTCCTGGATTGCAGTGGTCAGTATCTAAAGGGATCCAAGGAAGGAGCAGAGGTGAACCAGCCAAGGCTCATTGTTGCATGTGGGGAACAAAGGCTGGCCCATGTGATCTGATCCAACAGACGAGCTATAGTTGCTCAAACTGTTGAAGAAGTTGATGATGGTTCTGATAGAAGGATGTCAGAATACTCGGAGCATCCGTTTGTTTGTGTAGCTGCAGACCGATCAGGGTGGATGGTGGTCAGACTCTTGTGAATGCTCCTGTTTTTGGTCTTGATGTCTTACTTTTCTTCAGAAACCCCTCTAATGATCTTTATTGATCTGACAGAGATACATAAATCCCTTAAGGCTCTTTTTATATGCACAGTTCTTTAAAAGTTTTCCCTCCAAAATGTGACAGAACCAAACCAAACTGTCTCCCGTCCTCTCTCCAGTCGTCCCACCACCAGCTTCAACTGGTTCGTCAACCCCCTGAAGACCTTCATCTTCCTCATCTGGAAGAAGTTCAAGAAGTACATCATCGCCCTCGCCATCCTCACCATCCTCACGCTCTTCCTCGGCCTCATCGTCTACACGCTGCCGGACAAAATCTCCAACCTGATCGTGAACGGATGAACAGATCTGCTCTGCTGGACCAGGACGGACTGTCTGAAGTTTCTAGGGACTCATGAAGCACACATTTACTCTTAATATCATGTTACCAGTGACTGAATGTGTTTATACTGAGTACTTTACCCAGAAGAAATATTGTATACTCATCAATGTAGATTTTAAATAATTTCATGCTGTGTTAATTGATCATTCCCTGAAACTGTCTTTAATTGTGTAAATAAATCTGCAGTGATGGACAGTAACGTCACTACATGAAGCATCATTTGTAGCAGAACTATATTTCAGGTAGCTTTGTGGTAGTGTTGTTGTTTTCTGGGTCAAATAGCTTTTCAGTAGCTCAGTTATTTTACTGACCAAATAGCCAGGTAGCATCCAAACAAGCTCCTGTGGAAAACCATTTGGGCAAAAAGTTGATATGGGTGGTATCAACCATAGTTCAGCTGTACTAGTACTCAAATTTGGAGTACATATACTCAGTTTTGGTTCACTAGTGTGCAAGTAGACTTTACTAGTAAAGCAAAAAGTGTCACTAGTACTACTTGTAGACTGTTTTGGGTCTACTGGTAGACCTAAAAATTCTCACTTATACTACTAGTAAGGCTAATATGCTAATAAAGGAGCAGGGAAATGCAAATTCAGGTGTACCATTGGCATTCAAAAATATTGCAACCAGTCAGGGTGCTGGATTTGGTTTGCTTGTTCATCTGAATTAGATCTACAAGTACTTCTAGTGAATCTTTTGGCTTTACTCACTAGTAAACAAAAATGTGTTTTACTGTATGTACTGGGGATATTACATGAAGACCTGATAGATAAAGATAGCAGCTACCTGTTAAGAGTTCTGCTCTTAATAGCAGAGAAAATGATCACAATCAATTGGTTGAAGCCACATCCCCCCAACATAATGCAATGGACATACCAAATAAAAAAAGGTTTTTATTATGGAAAAAACTGCAGCAAGATTGCGATTGAAATGAGACAAATTTGAAAGAAGATGGAAACTGATAGTATAAGCAACACCAGAGCTCTAAACACCTTTTTTTCCTTCCAAATATGTATTTATTTTATTAATTTACATATGTTGCTTTTTAGTAGTTTACATACCCGTGCTGGTAAATATTAGAGAAACGTCAAAACTCAAGATTGTTGCCAATATCTGCTTGTTGTTTTTGTGAAAAATATGTGATCTTGATTTATGTTTGACTCGTGAGAATTTTTTATGACTGAAGGCAACATGATATGGTCTAACTTCTGTACATCTTCATCTGTTATCTGTTGTGTGTGGAATAAATAAAAAGTTTCAAAAAAAGAAAAAAAATTGTTTTACTAGTAAAGATTTTTGGCACACTAGTGCGGGAGTAGACCTTACTAGTAAAGCAAAGTTGTCTACTAGTAGACAGTTTTGTATGCACTAGTGTACATAGTGTACAATTGTCTGTATATGTACTAGTTGACCAAAATTAAGTACATGTACTCCAAATTTGAGTACTAGTACAGCTGAACTACGGTTTATACCACCGATATCAATTTTATGCCCAACAGCTTTCCATAAGCTCCACGTTTCCCTCATTGCAGAGGGAGAGCAGCAGCAGAGCTCTGTCGCACTTTTAAAAAATGACAAATGATGAAAAAATAACAATGATGATGATGATATGTGCAAAACAGATGGAAACTAGAAAAGCACTCAGAGAGCGCAGACCTCCGCCAAGGTGATCTGGATCAGTCCCAAAATTTAATCAGTTCTTTCCATGTCCCATTTCCAACAATTCCTGAAAATTTCATCCAAATCCGTTCAGAACTTTTCAAGTTATTTTGAACACAAATAAACAGACAGACAGACAAACGCCGGCAAAAACATAACCTCCTTGGTGGAGGTAACAACTTGCATGTTGTGCGCTCCTTTTGTCATGTTGTTGTAACTGAGCTTCTTTTCACCAGAGTGCAGCAGATTTTTTCACGAGTAACTAACTCACTGTATTTTAAGAGCAGCTCGCCCTTCACTGTAAACTTGAGCTATGAATGAGCACTCTGGAAATCTAAGTGTGTGACAGTGTTATTTAATTTAATTCTAATGATTGAATTTTATTATGTAAAATAAAGTATGACAAACAATTCACAAATCACTTTATTATTCAGATTTTTAACTGAGGAGACGGAGATCTTCACTGGTTTGATCACTTCACTGCAAAAACTCAGATTTTACAGCCTGTTTTGTGCCTGTTTCAAAGTCAAAAACTCTTCCTCTGAGTTCAATCATGAACTCATAGAAATCATGTTTAAAGGATCTTTTTTGCAATAATTCTGCCTTCTGCCATTTAGTACCATCTAATGAGGCCCTCATGGTGAGCGGAGTACACTCTAAACATCCAATTTTCAATCTCCGATGCAGGTATTAAAAATATGTCACATTCAGATGATTTAGTCCCATGTAGCTGCTGAACTCCACTGACAACTTAATACAAACTAAAACTACAGCACCACCATGAGACCGCAGCCTTCATAACACAACACAGAATTACAACCAGAGATCGATGTGCTAATTTTAAAATTTGACGTTTTTATTAGATGAGAGACGCTACAAGGACATCTTTGTCTCTAACTGGGTCTATGGGGATCATCCTCTGGAGAGCAGGAGCCACAGTTTTCTCACGCTGACTTCAGTTAGTTTAATGTGGAGGGGTAGTTTGACTGTGTGTCAGTCTTCATCCTTGTTTTCGGTCTGATTAACAGAACGTCAGGAAGGTTTTGTTTACAGCCGCTCGCTCTGATTGTTTCCTCTGAGACTCTGATGATGGCGGCGGTTGCCCAGGAGACCAGAAAGGAAGTGATGTAAGACCAACAGTGTTTGGTTGGTTTGTTGAGAAAGAAAAGCCGTCCGCAGTGAGATTTTTTTCCCTCATTACTCTGAGTTGTTTCCACCATCAGAAAACTGGAGTTCCTCAGAGGATGCATCTTGTCTCTCCCTGGTTGCTGTTTGTGGGGTAAAGATTAAACTACTTCAACAATTACTGGGGGAATTGTTGTGGAGCGTGAGAGGAATGAGCCTCCTAAAAGAAACTGCTCTAACTTTAAAGAGATACACCAACTTCTTTTGTTTTCTTGTCTTACTTCACTCCTGAGCATGACAAGAAAATAGACACCATTCTTTCAACTGTGCCTGCAGTAACAAGGAAGAGACGAGCATAGCTTGCCCACTGCTAATTAGCTTAGCTCAAATACTGGGATTCAATGGGAATTGTTAGCCTGCCTCTGCCTACAGTCATCGGAAAAACTCTTCAGCAACTCTTAACAGTCCTGCATGCTTGTTGTGTCTCATTTTTTTTTTACCAGGTTATGTTACGTTATCCATTTTTAGACTAAGATAAGCAATTGATGTAATTTTCTAAAGAAATACATGTGTAGTGTGGTTACAGTGACTCTGGTGTAGCGTGGTTACAGTGACTCTAGTGTGGTGTAGTGTAGTTACACTGACTCTGGTGTAGCGTGGTTACAGTGACTCTGGTGTAATGTTGTGTGGTTACAGTGACTCTGGTGTAGTGTAGTGTAGTTACACTGACTCTGGAGTAGTGTGGTTACAGTGACTCTGGTGTAGTGTAGTGTAGTTACACTGACTCTGGTGTAATGTGGTTACACTGACTCTAGTGTAGTGTAGTTACACTGACTCTGGGTGTAGTGTGGTTACAGTGACTCTAGTGTAGTGTTGTGTAGTTACACTGACTCTGGAGTAGTGTGGTTACAGTGACTCTGGTGTAGTGTAGTGTAGTTACACTGACTCTGGGTGTAGTGTGGTTACAGTGACTGTAGTGTAGTGTAGTTACACTGACTCTGGTGTAGTGCTGTTTTGTTACACTGACTCTGGTGTAGTGTGGTTACAGTGACTCTGGTGTATTGTTGTGTTGTTACACTAACTCTGGTGTAGCGTGGTTACAGTGACTCTGGTGTAGTGTAGTGTAGTTACACTGACTCTGGTGTAGTGCTGTTTTGTTACACTGACTCTGGTGTAGTGTGGTTACAGTGACTCTGGTGTAGTGTAGTTACACTGACTCTGGGTTTTGTGTGGTTACAGTGACTCTGGTGTAGTGTGGTTACAGTTACTCTGGTGTAGTGTAGTGTAGTTACACTGACTCTGGTGTAGTGTGGTTACAGTGACTCTGGTGTAGTGTAGTGTAGTTACAGTGACTCTGGTGTAGTGTGGTTACAGTTACTCTGGTGTAGTGTAGTGTAGTTACAGTGACTCTGGTGTAGTGTGGTTACAGTTACTCTGGTGTAGTGACTCTAATGTACGGGGTTTTTACTCTGTGCTCAGTCAGCAGTGCGCGCTCCCGCGGCACACAGCCCCGCCGCTGTAGCAGCGTGACCGCGCCTCTCCATGCGGGCTGAATAAAGGAGGAAAACCTGAAAAAGCAATCAGCTGATCGGACAAAGACTCTGAACCGATCCGATCCTGGAGCCGGAGCAGACACCGGCTCGATCCTCTCATCTGAAGCCGGCTCGGGAGCGCGGGGGGTCGGGTACTCGGCTCACCTCAGCCGCTCTTTGTCAGCTGGTTCCCCCTTCGGAGGGAGAACCGGGTGGGTTTGAGGGTCTTTCTCTGAATGAACCCCCTCTGAACGGAGACGGACAGGACTGTTTGGCCGCTTTACTGACTCATGAGTGTGTTCCTCTCGGCTTTTCTGTGACTCATCGCTGTGTGGATCTTTCTCCAGCTGGATGTAATCACCTTTTGTTTGGAGGAAGAGGAGGCTGATGCTGCGGTTCAGGGTGAAGTCACACTGACGGATCAGCTCGTTTTATCAGCCGGTTCACTCTGGATTATCCTCTCAGCTGTGGATTTTGGGACCTGCTCTGATGGGATTATCTCACCTTAAATTGCTGCTAAGATTATACTCCTTTATCGGGGTTTTCTCCGGGGATCGGGTCTAGGTTCTGCCCTTTTCCCTGCTCTTTGTCTGTCAGGACTGGACTTTGGTGGTCTCTCTTTGGTCCAGTTTCTGGTGATTGTCCCGGGTTACAAAGAGCACCATGCCGGAGTGTGTGACCGTGTCTGAGTTTCTGCAGGAGGTCCAGGAAGACTGGAGCTCTCCCACCACCTCCTCCTTCACCTCCAAGATGATCAGCTGCAGGAACACCGTCTACCTGCTGGAGGAGGTCAGTGCGAGCACTCAGGAGCTGTTTGTGATGGAGTAGTGGAGTGTTGATGACTGTATCACAGGGTTTGTTTTTATGAATGAGGCGAGCCTGTCCTGTTTGTCTCTTACTATCTCTAATCAGGGCCGGACTGAACATCTTTAGGGCCTGGGGCAAAGTAGCATACTGGGCCCCCTCAAGTCCCCCTTCTCCTACAAGCATACATTTAAAGCCTCTATTAATAATTGATCAACCTCCACCTACACATTCAAAACATACCCCTCAATCTGCAAAACATAATATGAATTAAACAAAACATTTAAAGGGATAGTTCAGGATTTTTGGTGCACGCCAAAATCATAAACATTAGCTACAGAAATGAAGATCAGCTCTAGTTCAGAAAGAGTCGGCACAGAAGCTAGGGGGATGCATTGCTGCAGAAGGAGCCAACTCTTCATGATTTAAAGTTTTAGTAAAAAAGCATGCCATAAAACAGGGGTGGGCAACTTTGGCCACCACTAGGGCTACATTATTTTTATTCTCAGTTGCAGAGGACCAGTCATTGCAGATGAAATAACACCATTAATAAGGCAACCAAAATACCTGGCAAAATTAACAATAACTAGAAAGCTCTTAAAAAGTGCAAACCTCTGCCAAGGTAGCTCACATATTGCTGTTACATCTATAAGCAATAGTTCCATGATAAAGTTGCCATCATAATATGATTCCTTAACATTGAAAACCCACAGCTAGCACTCAGTATAATGTTGATATCATTATTAGTTAGACAGTTACTGAGCAAAAACAATCTTTCGCTAATGGTGGTTACCTGGATCACCACCAAAATCTAGTCATTTTTAAGTTTGGCCATTACCAACATGTCCTGAAGATTGCAGCAAAATCCGTCCAGTAGTTTTTGCATAATCTTGTTAAGAAAGAAAGAAAGAAACAAACATATGCCAGCAAAAACATAACCTTCTTGACAGAGGTAATTCAAAGAAATTCATATTTGGCTGCCATCTGAATTTATATTTATGTGACCAAGCACAAAACCAAACATTAAATTAAATTTATTGAGCTAATCACACAATTAATGCTAACTAAAGGTACTTTTCCAGCCTAATAAACTGGTACACATTGTTTTTTTCTTAATTAGTTTATTTATTTTACCAGCAAGATCCACCGAGAATTAAATTCCTTTTGCAAAAGTACCCGGCCAAGGTTGAAAGTATAAAAATCTTAGTGACAGTTAATTCTGTCCATTTTTTCCTGACTACTATTTATAGCACTTGATAAACGACCTTTATAGAAGCTACTCTGGAATATTATACCTCATTATTCCTTCAAAAAATTAAGTCATAATTGAGACTAATGTGGAAACATTTAAGTTGCATGAAGTGGTGTTTGATGGTGGAGTTTAGGCACATTTCCAGGTAGGCAGAGGGGACTCCCAGTGGCTGGTGATTGGCTGGAACTCGGCAGGCATTCGGTTGGAGGGGGAGAACTGAATTGGCTGATTCTGTACATGGGTGACAATGCGAAATATCACCATACATCAAAAGCTCTCACAAGATTTTTATGATTTTTTTGTGAAATGCTGGTCATGGCACAAGAAAGAAGTGATTTGATTTTGGTAGTGATCCAAACCCAAATGCAGGTCCAGGAACTTAAAGGATTTGTTAACATTGCGAGTGAGGGCAATTTTCCACATTTTCCAGAAAAACTGGGCTGATAATTTCAGAAATGCCTTGGCAGAAGTTTCTGCTCCCAGAACTCTTCTATTTATTATTATTTCGACCAATGCATGGGCGAGACTCACAGAAAAAATAAAATTACAGCTCTAGTTCTTGGAGATTAATGCTGTCATAACAGATTTTGTCAAGTTTTCTGCATGTAAACACATTTAAAAGATATTCAAAACCTGCTTGCGGACTACTCTGAGGTAGCAGGAAGGCTGTGAGTTGCCCGCCCATCATGCATAAAGTTTGCAAACAGAAGACAGTTGAAACAGAAAATGCCGTATTCTTATCTTCACCATCCTCTGTATGTCAACAAATGCTTGTCTATAAGGAGGATGATTTATAGGCATGTTAAAATCCAGTATAATTAGAGTTTTTTCTCTTCAGTGTTTTCATATAACTGCAGGAACATTTCTTCAAAGACGTCGTACCTGTCAGGTAAAAGAAACTTTTCACTCAGGTGTGATGAGGTCCCAAGGGTGCTATATTTTCCTAAGTACATAAGGGCCACTTACCATATTACACAAAGTGGATGAGCTCTATTTTCTCCTGTAAAAATGCATCTTAACTGTCCTGATTTTATGAATAAATCATCAGCAGAGACGGGGTCGCCTCAGGAGTTCATGAAGTTAATTAAATTCTTCTCCCCACAGGCTCAAAGCTGAGAGTGACTTTGACGATGTTTCCTACAAGAACTGAGAACTGAAGATACTTTGTTGGCTTCTCTGGCTAAGGCAGACATTTGTTCAAAAACCTGCAATGTACAAAAACGCAGGGTGGCACGTCTAAACTATTGAACACACTTCCTACACTAGAATAAGCATGAAAACAGAGCCAAAGAAGAACAGAGAAATGCTACAGTAAAGCTCAAGGCACTATTATCACATGCTGTAGTGGTAAATATCTGAGTAGATAATGAGTACATGTTGGTGTTGTTAATATAAAGTATGTTGTAGAAAGAGAGATGATTTTTAAAGGATTTAACACTGAGATATGGTCTCAGACTCAAACACAAACTGCTGCTCTACCTCCCCCTACTTTCATTTCTGAGCCTCAGCTGCAGCATTGAGCTCTGGACGAGCTAAAGAAAGCATATGGAAGACCATTGGGCACAAAATTGATATCATTGATATCAACTGTAGTTCAGCTCTACTAGTAGACTGTAGACTGTCACTAGTACCACTAGTAAGCCTTATATGCTAATAAGGGGGCGGGGTAAAGCAAATTCAGGCTTCCCATTGGCTTTCGAAAATATTGCAACCAATCAGGGTGCTAGATTTGGTTATACACCACAAACTTCTCTATAGTAAGGATGTTTTCCTCCACTTTTAACATGTTTTGACGAGTTTGCTTCACGAAGTGGCTTACCTTCTGTAGTGCAGTAGTGTCCACCTACTGTATTATTTGATTGGCCGGTAGCCTAATAATGTGATTGACAGAACAATCGTCCAATCACCTGCCGGATATGCTTCTGAAGGTTCTGCCCTCCCTGAGCACTTTCTATAGGCTGTCTTTCAGGTGGATTATTAAATATATTGAACGATCAGTCTTGTGTGTCAGGTTAGACACCACCAAGCAAACTGTCTATACATTTTGCCATAAATGGTTCAGTGTTCCTGACTGAACCTGCTTCCTTATGAGTGAAAGCTGGGGTGTAAAAGTGCCATAAACCTTCTTGACCTCTTTTGAGGACCCCCAAACCACTGTCAGAGAGACATGCTAGTATAAGAAAGCTGCTAGTTTATGGTAAAAAGTGACATTTTGTTCATATAAAGTGTCCTCCCTGATTGAGATGATTAGTTTAACTGGGACAAAAATTTTGCCCTAAATTCCTTGATGGCATATTTTTGCCTGAGGGGAATCCTTTGGGCAAATTAAGCTTTCCAAGTGTCAGAATTTAAGCCTGAAATGTGCTTTATTTCCTGTCCAACAGTCCAGTATGTGGTATATTCTGAAAATAGACGATAAAATGCTTTATTTAGATGTTCAATCTGATGAATCACCAGATTTCTTCATGAATGTTTGTGGCTGCAGTTTTAATCTGCTGCCTCTGAGTGTCCATATCTGTGTGTGGGTTCAGGGACCCTTACTCTAATTTACAGCAACCCAACAAACACACACACACACACACACACACTCTCTTGGTCAGCCGAGTCACTGACCCGCAGCCCTGAGATCCCCCAGTGTCCTCAAAAACAGTCTGGAGCTGCCCCCCTTTGGATCTTACACCCCCCACGGGGCTGGCATACGTTACCACGGCAACAGATTAATCCTCATTAGTATTCACTGTTATTGTTATTTCATGGTAATGAAGGAGGAGCCAGAGAGACGATGATAATTAATGAGGATTAAAGATAATCTGCAACCTGATGAGGGTTTGTTCTAATCCTACAGTCTCTGATAAAAAAAAAGAATAAACACTGAAAGGTAATTCACACACCGGCCACTTTATTAGGTACACCTGTTCAGCTGCTCGCCAATACAAACAGCCAATAACATGGAAGTAACTCAGTGTATTTAGGCATGTTTAGGTAGGGCTGGGCGATATGGCCTAAAAATAAAATTTCTGATTTTATTTAAGATTTTTTTTTTTTTTTCCCTCTCAAAAAAAACAACCCTCCAAGTGACAAAAAATGACATGAATCAAGTTTTGCCTGTATGTTATCAGAATACATTCCCTAACAAAATAGAATTTTCCTCTTATAGTTAAAGTGCATGACATAAAATATTGATTATGTAGTCGGCAGATTTGTCTACAATAAACACTGAAAGCTAAGCTTTTTTCACAGCATATTAATACTGAACTCTTGACTGGTATATAATCGATATATATAAAAAACAACAGATTTTAGCCTTGACATGTGCTTGTTCAAACCTGACGGGGCCTCACTTCTGAACAAACGGCAGCTCCGTGAACTCTGCAGAGTTTTTTCCCTTTTTATTCTGTTCTTGTGCTTCTTTTCTTTTCTCTTTTACTATAACATATTAAACATCTACATACTGTAAATACAAATAATATATATTTTATTTTAATTTGTAAGTGTCTTCTTTATATTTCTTCATTGTATTGTACAGCTGCTGTAAACTTGGAATTTCCCCCTGTGGGACTAATAAAGGAATATCTTATCTTATCTTAAAAACTGTAAATTTTAGTATTTTTCTAACATTGCAACAACATACAATTGGAGTAAGTCAAGAAAAAAATCCCAGTTTATAATTTTTGAATCTTCTGCAGAAAATAATTTGAATGAATCACTTTAATCAGTATATTGCCCAGCCCCATGTTTAGGCTGAAGCTAAATGGAGCATCTGAAGGTGGTTTTAGAAGAAGAAGGTGGTTTTAGAGACCTTGAACATGACATGGTTGTTGGTCTGGGTATTTCAAAAACTGCTGATCTACTGGGATTTTTATGCACAACCACTTTCAGGGTTTACAGAGAATGGTCCAAATAAGAGAAAATTACCAGTGAGTGGCTGTTGGAAAGGTAACAGATAACCATCCGTTTCAACCAGGGTCTGCAGAAGACCATTTCTGGACTTCAACATGTCAAATCTTGAAGCAGATGAGCTACAGCAGCAGGAGACCACACCAGGTGCCACTCCTGTCAGCTACGAACAGGAAACTGAGGCTACAAGTCACCAAATCAGGACAACAGAAGGTTGAAATCTGGATTTTCTGCTCCACATTCAGATGGTAGGCTCAGAGTTTGGTGTGAACATCATGAAAGCATGGATCCATCCTGCCTTGGATGAAGAGACAAACCTTTTCAAACAGCAACAGACAATAATTAAGACAAAGCTCTTTAATACTGGAAGTCTTTGGTTCTCTCAGTAAAATGATCAGTCCAGTCTTTCCTTAGAGCAGATAAGGCTTTTTATTTGACGTCACTTCTTTCTCCTGTTAAAATCATCCAGCAGAGACAAAGTGTTTGGCCGATCTCTGTCCACCTCCCTCCCACGATCAGCTCAATAAGCTCCAGGATCAATACGATCGATCGGTCTGTAGGCAGAGCGTTCCCCCTCACCTCCAACAAAGCTGGTTAGGTGTGCAGAATGACTGTTCCCCAGAGAGACAGCACTATCATCTCCTTTAGTTTGAATGTTGTATATTTCACAGGCTTATGATCCAAACTTCTGTAACCCAGACAGACAAACATGTAAAAGAGCGGGAATTCAGACATACAGACCATAATAGCATTTCTATACCCTCCTCACTGCAAGTCAAGGCTGATGTCTAACAGCAGCGTGTTTGTCAAAGAGCTTCGGAGGCTCTCAAAGAAAGAGGTGCATTTGAGGTAAAATGTTCTTCTGCAGCTTTGTTCAGAGCTGAGCATGCATAAAAGAGGAGAGACGTTCTACAAACTCTGAGTGCAGCCTCGGGACGTTTTACAGAAGAGAGTATGTAGATGTGGAGCTGAAGTAAAGAATAAGACGATGACAATATTCAGAAGTATAAAACACATCATAAGTGTGCCTTCCTCTCTGAACTGAAGTCCAACAGCAAAATATAAAAATATATTACGGTAATGAGTGTTTGAGCAGCAACGTGGCTGAAGGAAAAACATTATTATAATGTGTATTTTTATTTTCTAAACTGCTTAATCTGCTATTAGACCCACTGACTTTACAAATCCCAGTTACAATGAAGTTGGGACGTTGTGTAAGCACAAATAAAAAGCAGTCAGAATCATGTTGATTTCATTATTAGTTAGTGTCCTCTTTAGCCCAGAGGACACCACGTCCATGATGTCCAAAAACAGTCTGAAATGTGGACTCAGACCACAGCAGACTTTTCCACTTTGCCTCAGTCCATCTCAGATGAGCTCGGCCCAGAGAAGCCGGCAGTGTTTCTGGGTGTTGTTGATATTTGTCTTTGTCTTTGCATGGTAGAGTTTGACCTTGACCTTGTAGATGTAGAGATGAACTGTGTTAATTGACATCGGTTTTCTGAAGTGTTCCTGAGCCCACGTGCTGATATCCTTTACAGAATGATGCTGCTCTGTAATGCAGTGCTGCCTGAGGGATCAAAGGTCACAGGCATTCAGTGTTGGTTTTTGGCCTTGCTGCTAATATGTGGAGATTTCTCTTGATTCTCTGAATCTTTTGTTGATATTATGGACTGTAGATGATGACATCCATAAATTCCTTGCAATAGTATGTTGGGAAACGTTCTTAAACTGTTGCCCCTTTAAACCAAGTCATGATTCACCTGTTTTGTTTTCACCTGTGGAATATTCCAAACAGGTGTTTTTTGAGCATTCCTCAACTTTCTCAATGTGAATATTTGCAAAAACAAAAATAAGTTTATCAGTTTGAACATTAAATATTTTGTCTTTGTAATGCATTCAATTAGAATATAACTTGCAAATCATTGTTTTCATTTCATCATTATACATTTTAAACATCCCCACTCCACTGGAATTGTGGTTTGTACTTCGACTTTGGAGGTGGTAGGTCAAAGGTTAAGGTAATAATTGTGGTCATCATTCTTTGCTTGTGAACGCAGAATTACAACAATGCTTGTGAGGATTATCTTGGTCATCCTTTGCTTTAGTTTGTGATCTTATAAAGGCAATAACTCAACAATACTGTGAGTAATGTTTCTTAAACTTTGCACTGGTGTCCACTCTGACTCACAAATTATTGATTTCATTTTAAGGTCGAAGGTGAAAGGTTAAGGTATAAAGCTTGGCTGTCAAGGAGAGTTATGTCAGAGGGGCCCTTACAGAAAAAGTTGGGGTATCTCTGGTTTGGTATGTCTAATGATAGGTTAATCAAAATGATCTTGTTGGTGAGAATAAATCTGTTTTTGTTTTCTTGTCACATTAAAATCTGAACCTTTAAAAGTCGACAGTCAGTTTTGTCACTGTGAGGAAAAATGAAGAAGTAAACTAATGAGGATTTGTGTTTGGTTGAGGCTGTCACTGTCATGACTAATTGGGACACTTTAACAACCTGAGCTTCTTCTACCGTGACACATCAACCTGTCTGCTGTTAAAAAATATGTTTATACTCAGATTTAATGCCGATGAGGGCCTGGAGCATCCACAGAAAAGATCTACGAGGACACACTGATTAAAACCTTTCAGAATATGAACTGAGCTCAGATTGAAATCAGCAGCAGACTCGACTTCAGCGGCTTCGTTTGGGGCCGATAGCACTCGCAGGACTCGGGCTGCCCGTTGTTTGAGAACAAAAGCTCGTCCTCTGTGTGTGTGTTGAGTCAGCAGGTGAATTAGTGCACACACAAACACCCGCTCATTCAGAGTCCTCCCTCACTTTGTGTGTCTGTGTTCAGGTTCTGGACAGTGACCGGCTGGTGCTGCAGAAGATGAAGAAAGCTGCCAAAGCCAAATACACCGCAGGACAAGGTACAGACGGATGTAAACAAACTGAAGAGGGTTTTTGGGAGGCCAGCTGGGTACAGACCTGTTATTATTGAATCAGGAAATGATCTTCAGCCTTTCACTCCACTTAACCCTTTGACTTCTACACCATGAAATACATTTGCAAACAACTGTTTGTTGGTGAAATGGTGTTCCTGCCTCTTCATTTAGCAAAATTTTAGGTTTTATTTTTCAGATTACCTAATCAGGAAGCAAATATGCAACCTGCTGGTTGACTTACCTGTTTAGATCATTTTGGCATGAATGAATTTCTTTCATTTTTGTTACAGGATTTTTAGTTTTTTCATATAACACAACACATTGAGTAGAATTAATTAACCTGTTCAGCCCGAGCCCCTTTTTTAAGCCTCCTGCTTGAAACCCATACCCATAAAGAAAAGAGTGTATCTCTGCAGCCACAAGGTCTATCTGAATATTTTTGGTGTCATAATAAAAGTAACACTTGAGAGATTTGTCCAGATGTGTAATTATTAGTATATGTGTTACTGGGACAGAGTAAATGAAAATAGAAGTCAGAATAATTTCAAAATATCATCCTTGCCTAAAACAGAAACAATTTTTTATTGTGAATATCTCTCTTAGAAATGATGCTGTAGTGGCTGTGAAACTCTAAAAATGAATAATAAAATATGTTTACATCATCTCTGCGAAGGATTATAGTTATAAAGTGATGCAGAGAAAAATCAAAGAGGTTTGATAACAATATGGTCAGGTGAGGATTTTGAAAAACAGTGCATATTTAGCCAAAAGTCAAAAATATATGTATTTTTCAAATAAAAGCAGATATGACTATAGTCTTAAAGGCACAGTTCACGGCTTGTGCTGTCGTGTGGAGGAGCTTTTCTCCTGAGCCCCAGCAGACCCAAAATTGGGTCCTATGGGGCTGAAGAGGTTAAAATAACCTGGCTTTAAGTAATTGCATGTGTTTGTGTGTGTGAGTGAGAGAGATGATTGTCAGAGGGTCTAGAAATGATACGTGAAAAGATTTTCTTCTTACTTGGATGTTTGCTTTTACTCTGAGGTTTCTGAGAAGCGGTGCAGCACCGAGTGAATTCTGTTTTGTATGTAGGTTTTCAGAGTTTTAAATACATCAATATGGCGACAGAATAGTCAACCAAGTGGTTATAATGCTAGTCAAAGGGTTAATCAACAAAATAAGAAAATGTAAGTCAGCAGGTACCAACAGGAAATGAGCCGTACCTGTGTAGGCCTCACTAGCGTCCAATGCTAGCTATCCCACAAGCTTAACAGTCTCCTAAGACCTCCACAACAAGATGATTACTTTCATGAAGTTTACTTTGTTTCTTGAATGTGAAACTGCAAAACTAGAAAGCACTCAGAGAGCACAAACCCCTACCAAGGTGGCTCACATATTACTGTTACATCCAAAAGCAATAGTTCCATGATAAAGTTACCATCATAATGTGATTCATGACCCTGAAAACCCACACCTAGCACTCAGAATCATGTTGATATCATTATCAGCCAAGGAGGTTATGTTTTTGCCGGCGTTGGTTAGTTTGTCTGTTTGTCTGTTTGCGTTCAAGATAAACTGAAAAGTTATCGACGGATTTGGATGAAATTTTGACCAAATGTGTGGAATAGGATAAGGAAGAAATTATTAGATTTTGGGACTGATCTGAATCAACATCTGGATACAGGGATTGTTTAAAGGATTCTTTAATATTGCCAGATAGGACCATTTTCGCCAAAGTGGACTGAAGCTGCTTGGCGGAGGTCTGCGCTCTCTGAGTGCTCTTCTAGTTAGTTAGACAGTTATTGGGCAAAAACAACCTTTCACTAATGGTGATGATCTGGATCACCACCAAAATCTCATCATTTCTAAGTTGGGCCGTTACCAACATCTTCTGAAAATTTCAGCAAAATCCATCCAGTAGTTTTTGCATCATCTTGCTAATAAACAGACAAACAAACAAACAGACAAACAAACAAACAGACAGACAGACAAACATACACAGGTGAAAACATAGATTCCTTAGTGGAGGTAATGATATGAACAGTTCAATTAATATTATATGCAACAATAAAATAAGACATGTCGAAACATAAATCATCACAGGATTAGCCTATTAGCTTGGTAAGGCTAGCTTATTAGCCTGTTAGCATTAGTACATCTGTTAGCTGCAAGCTGCTTCAATTAATACCAAATAAGCTTCAAAGAAACTTACAAAACACAGCAGGTTAGTCGACATAAACATTGTAAACATTGTTCATACTTACAGATATTGCTGTAGCATGCAGAAAAGAAAAAAAATCTAAGCAGTATTGCAAGATTTTTCTACTGAAATAAGCAACCAGGTTGGTAAAAACAAGCCCAAAGCAAGCAGCCTCCAGCTATTTTTTTTTCTAATGTGATATATTACTTTATTTTTTAAGAAAAATCTACATAAAGTGTGGTTTGATTTTCATTTACATTGCATTTCAGTTTCAGAGTGACATTTTTTCTTATTTGGCTCTGATCTTACTTATTCAAATTTGTTTTTGTCAAACAAAAAGACTTTACCTTTGTCGAAGGTAAAAGTCACACTTTTATGACCTCATCAGTCACAGAAACCAACAGGGTGGTGCAGGGATGATGCATTTTTTCTGGGAGTTATCATTGTGATAGTTCTCTTCATAAAAAGTGTATTGATCATCACGATTATCTTTACAAACTGGCACTATTATTAACCCTTTTTGTCCTGTTCAGACCACGTCACTCACCTGGAGCAGTACATCAACTCGATGGAGAAGCTCTCGGTCAACTGCCACTCAAACGGAGAGACTGAGGTCGGCTCGGCCTTCTGTCGGCTGGCAGACTTTTCCAAAGAACTCCTCTCTCCCATGAAGAACCTGGTGAGTCCTAACAGGAAGTAAAATGTCAAAGGAGGCAGAACATCTTAATAAAGCAATCATTCAGTCAGTCTTTATTTGTAAAATGTTATCTCCAGGCACTTTCCAGTAGAGCAGGCTGAAGCCATAATCTTCATTTTATAGATACACAAATACATATAAATATATTTGTATATATTCATACATACATCCAGAGGTGTATCCATCCAGGCAGAGACAAAGGGACTAAAAATAAGAATTTATAATAGAGACAAACTCATGGATGCCCTGGCCATAAATTTGTCCTCATCATATTTGTCTCTGAATATTGATTTATTCAAGGTGAGCACCTTGAGATGTGGCATCTGGTTTTTAAGAGGGTCCTCATAGCCTCAGTGGATCTTCTATTTGTTTATCTAATTGTTGCTCTTGAAATGGGTGTTTGTCGCTCTTAAACTGGGTATTTCAGCTTGAAGGATTTTTAAGTCGTCCTTTTCTTTATCATGTAACGGGGCCCCATTGTTTCACTGAGCATTCTGTCAAATATGTACTGTTTATTACTGTTTCTGACATGTTTTAAAGTCTAATATTATTAACACAATTTTTAATATCTGAATCTGTGCAGCTAAAGAGCATGCTCCACAACATCAACTTCTTCCTGGACTCTCTGGTCAAAGGAGACCTGCGGGAGGTGAAAGGGGTGAGAACTTCCAGCTTTACCTTAATGTCACCTTCAAGATGAGCTGATATTAACCTCCGCCAAGGAGGTTATGTTCTATGTTTGTTTGTCTGTTTGTTGGCAAGATTACACAAAAACTACTGGACAGATTTTACTGAAATTTTCAGGAGATGTTGGTAATGGCCCAAATTAAAAATAATTAGATTTTGGTGGTGATCCAGATAACCACCATTAGCGAACAATCTTTTTTGTTCAATAACTGTGAATAATGATATCAACATGATTTCAAATGCTAAGTGTGGGTTTTTAGGGTCAAGGTCATTATGATCATAACTTAAAAAAAACTTTATTTATTGTTTTTTTTCAAACTTACAAAACACCCTTAAGGAGGCAAATAACAGGGTATACATTCAAAACTATAGTAAATTATAGTCAGTCAAAATAAGAAGATACATATGATGATTGATTAAATTAGAATTTCAACTGAAAATCAAAGATTAAGTAGTCAAACAAAAAGAAGAGAAAAAATACAAACAATAAATTAAAGAACAAATTAAAAGAGAGTGGAAAAAAATAATAGTAGTAGTAATAAAATAATGAAAATAAACTGATGCTTAGATTTGTATTGCCTGCACAGTGTTACCAGATAATGAATGACACGCCGAGCCACAAAATTTCCCCGTAACTGAAATCTCTTACATACAGTGACCAGGTATCGGTCAGACCTAACATCTCTAAGCAATGTTTTGACATGTGTGACCAAAATCTTATTGTATTTCTCTGCAGAGCCATGTACAGAATGCCTGATTTTCTCTAAGTTCAAAAATTATGATGGTAACTTTATCATGGAGCTATTGCCTATAGATGTAACAGCAATATGTGAGCTACCTTGGCGGAGGTTTGCGCTCTCCAAGTGCTTTAGTTATAATCAAATTTGTTCTTGCTGGTCTCTAGGGGATCTGATGATTATCTGGCTGTCCTCAGCAAAGTTCATAAAGTTAATCAAATGCAGCATCTGTGCATGTAGAGTCCCCTGAGACTGAGAGTTCATTTTCAGGAGTATAAATATGATCAGTGTCTGTTTCTTTGTAGGATCTGAAGAAGCCTTTTGACAGAGCATGGAGGGACTACGAGAGTAGATTGTGAGTGATGCATGAATTTATTCTTTATAATAACTATCAGCAGTGTTGACAGTCTGCTTGTTGTGTGCTTCTTCATGTTAACAGTCCAGGAAGTGAAGAACAACACCTTCACACTGAAAAAACTCCAACTACCATGGATTTAATTTTGTTGAGCTCTCGAAAGTTAACAACAGGGACGGTAATGATTGTGGAATGAGGCTAAAGTAATGGCCAAATAATTGTAATTGTTTTTATTGAAGCTTTATAAGTACACAGCAGCATGACTGAAGTTAGAAGGTGTAAAATTTCATCAATTTTTCATAGAAGTCGAGCAGAATATTGATGTTCTGATTCTCAGACTGCCTCTTCACCTCTAGAACATCAATTATTATAAAAATCACACAAAATATCTTCAGTCATTGAAAGGAAAATGATACCTCACGAACAGAAAAGTTGTTCAAAATGAGTGAATATTTGCAACAACAAAAAAAGAAATTATCAGTCTGAGCCTGAAATATCTCGTCTTTGTTGTGTATTTAATTGAATATATGCCTAAAGGATTTGCACACTGAAAAAAACTCAGATCTAGGTGGGAGTATTTGTCCAATTTCAAGACAAAAAAATCCACTAGATTTATTATAATCCACAATTTCCCTACATGTCTGGATTTAGATCTTATTTGAAGATATAAAAACTAAAAATAAGGCCTGAGTTGCTTGTAATAAGTAAAATAATCTGCCAGTTAGACAAGACAAATTTAACTTGAGCAGATATTAAACATCTATTTAAGACCCTCACTGAGTCAAGCTTTCCTTGTTTCATTGGCAGATATTTTCTCTTCATTACAAGCAGTTCAATGTCTTATTTTTACCTTTTTTTTCCTTTAAGTAAGATATTTATCTGGACTGGTAAGGTGAATGTGGATTAGAATAAGTGTTTTGGATATTTTTGACTTGAAAATAGACAAACACACCTGCCTAGATCTGAGTTTTTGCAGTGCTCTGCTTCTTCTTCTTTACTGCTTAAGCTGCTTTTCACACTGCAGACTGTCATCAGGTCACAGGGTGTGTGTTGGTGTGTGTGTGCAGTAAGCAGGTGGAGAAGGAAAAGAGGGAGTTGGCTCGTCAGTATGGGATGGTGAGGAGTGAGGTGAGCGGGGGCGAGATCGCAGAAGAGCTGGAGAAAGAGAGACGCTCCTTTCAACTGAGCATGTGCGAGGTCAGTGATGCTCTCATGTGAAGCCGCCTCTCTACCTGACCTCACCTCGGCCTCCTCCGGATCCTGTGCTTTGTTTGTTTGATTCTCCCTCTTCATTTTATCCTCCTCTTCAGTTTCCTCCTCATTTGCCTCTTCATGCTCCTCCTCCTCCTTTTTTATTCTCGTTTGCAGTCCTCCTCAGTGCCAGCCAGAGGTTTTTGGTTTTTGGTTGCCTGTCACAAAATCCCAAACAGTCTTCATGGGACTTTCACTGAACTTTGACCGCCCAGTTTCAAAGATGACTGACATAGTTTTTGAGGTTTAGAGGTGAAGATTGTGGAGTCTTTTGTTATCCTTTACTTGTGAACAATTCAAAATAGTGATGCACAGATTATGAAAATCAGGTCTGATGCTTTTTAACTGAGCCAATTCCAATGGTAACCTAATGATCACTTTTGGCATAATTATCCCTCAATGCCACTATTTTCTCTCTTATAAGACAATTTCTTCTGTAAGTCAACATCCTTCCATCCATTATCTACACCGCTTATCTCTTTCGGGGTCACAGGGGCTGGAGCCTATCCCAGCTGACATTGGGTGAGAGGTGGGGTACACCACGAACCGGTCCCCAGCCAATTGCAGGGCCACATAGGGAGACAGACAACCATGACAAAAGGGGGAACCTAGTAGACATTTAACCCTTTGACTACAAACTATGAAATACATTTGCAACAAATTATTTGTTGGTAAAATTGTGTGTTTATTATTTTATAACTACTATTAAGGGTTATCCTGGGCATGAATGGATTATTTCATTTCTGCAACTGTTTTTTTTTGCTTTTTTGCAAAATTTAGATATTTAGCCATTGACTCAGTTTTCTGAGGAATCATAGATACATTTTTTATCATCATATTTATTTCCTTCAAATAAATTATGATTTTAAAGGATTTGGAAATATGTGGAAAGATTTTTTCTTACTCCAATGTATGCTCTTACTGTTAGATTTCTCAGGAGCTATGCAGCCACGATTCACTGCTGATTTTTTCTAGTTTTGAACAATTATGTTCATGTACAGCAGCGCCACCCAGTGGATATATATTGGTGTTACAAACACTATTCAGAGAGGTGAATCAGGGAAAACAGACAAATATGGGCTTTCAGAGTTTTAAATACTGTGGTGGCAAAAAGTCAACCGCACGGTTACAATGCCAGCCAAAGGGTTAAGGTCAGAAGTCAAAAAGTCAAGGTCACAGAGCCTCCTTAAACTTTGTAGAGGCTAGCATCAAACTTTGAACAAATGCCTACTTCGGTGAAAAGGACTTGAGCATTTTGTGGTCAAAGGGCAAAGGTCAAGGTCATGGAGTTTCCTGGCCAGTTGGAAGGCAGGGATGTCTGTCAAACTTAACTCTCAGACTTTGACAACAGGCACGCTGGTTTGATTTTGAGACGAGTTCAAATGTCCTCTGTCCTCGTGATTGTTCTTTAAGAGGACTTCGGTCAAACGTCACACGCGTTCCCTCTGACTGGACGATGAATAAATGAAATGTTGGAGGTGTAAGGTCAGAGGCCAAGTGACCCAGGGCACCTTGTGGAGGCAGAAAGTCACCCTGCAGTATCTCTCGTTCTTTTCCTTTTCCTTTCCTCTTTTTCTTTCCTCCTGATCTCTCGATGCTCTTATTCGTCCCTCGTCCATGTCGTCCCCCTGTTGTTCTCTATAAACTACACACATCCATCACAGACCACGTGAGGCCTTCGTTATGTCCAATTAAACATCTCACCTCTTCTCCCTCAGTATCTCATCAAGGTGAACGAGATAAAGACGAAGAGAGGAGTCGACCTGCTGCAGAACCTGATCAAACACTACCACAGCCACAACAAGTAAGAACACAGACACAGAGGTTTTTACTGTGATCAGAGCTGATTTTGTTCATTTATGACTCTGTATGTGTGTTTAGTTTCCTGCAGGAGTGTGTGTCCACCACTCAGAGGCTGAAGCAGTACATGGAGGAGCTGAACGGGATCCTCGCAACGGTATGATAACCAAACTAGAGATCAATATTTTTTCATGCCCCACCACCACCACTCACCATCAGCAAAGTCTCTGAAAGGGCAACGTTGAGATTTTTCTAAATTCATCAAAGCATAAATACAAAGTTTTTCATGTGCAAACACAGAAATTAATATGCCATGTTTATTTCAATGTATGGATTATTATTTATATTCTTTTCCTGAGCTATCTTAAAGGGTTAGTTTGGTTTTTTTTTAAGTGGACTTGCCGTCGGCCCATGGCTCTTGTAAATATGAGTGCTGATAGAAGGACTTGCACTTTTTGTCCCAGGAGGGAGATATAACCTATGTTGGCTTGGCGAAGTGCTACAGTAAGACTCTTTACAGCGCTTACCTTTTTCTTCTGTGTTTGAAACTATTTTGTGATGCGACAGAAGATTTTACAAAGACATGTAGCTGCTGTATTAATCTGACACAACAGCAGTGTGAAGGCTTATCAAAATGAAAGAGCTCTGATGAACGGTCCATGAGAACTCAAGTCAAATCACTCATCTTTATTCAGTTTTAGTGAAGTTAGTGTTTGTTGTTTCCTCTGACGACCTGATGGTGGAGGGGTACATAACCTCTACATCCCAACATACTTCAGCTCTACACACAGGGGCTTTGTGGAGGAAGAAGTCAAACACTGCAAAGAATCTTACTGTAGTGTAATGTTGAGCCAACATAGATTTTTGAGTAGTTTTAACCTATAAGTGGATTAATTACAAGGTCTTAGGTGGGACTGCTATGTACTGGTTACCATCTGCCCCGGTATGTCTCCCCCCAGGGACAAAGCTCACAAATTCCTTTATTGGCACTCATATTGACTTGAGCCACGGGCCTATAGCAACCCCACCTCAAAAGACCTGACTAACAGAAAACTAAAACTAAACCCTTTAAAAAAACATAATTGAACTTTCATTCTTGTATTTCTTTGGACACTCAAAGTAGAAATGTAATTTAAAGCTCTAACAAAATAAAAACTCCAAATTTAAAGACATAAATAGGAGCAACAATGTAAAAATAAATGGGAGAAATGGACAGTGTCTACACAGCGAAGACAAGATAATGACTAAATTAAAGCTAAGGAAATGCTGTACTCTCCAGTTTTATTTCCTTTAATTGTTGTAATGTCCTGTTTTGTGAAAAACTGGAAAAAAAAAATTTGTCAAAAATAACATTTGCACCACTTGGCATGTAGCCACACCCCCCACTTGAGAAACACTGTTTTGGTGAAAGACTAGGGTACCACTAGGGGGCACCAGCTGACCTTTACTGTGGTTGAGTTATGTTTTCCAGTATGGCAAACGATGTGAACGAAGTTTTTATTGTTGTTTATTAATAATCAGCTATGATAGGCTCCGCCCCTGTAACCTCAAAAGGGATTAGCCGTATAGATGATGGATTGATGGATGATCAATACTCACAATCAGAAATCATGCATGTGGGGACCACTGAGGAAAGCCAATGATGTCTGCCGTGTTTTATCACATGAAGGAGGCAGGGAGCAAGCTGGCTAGAACAGGAAGCAAATGTAACCATGGCAACGATAGTAAAGTTTGATGAACATCAGAAAATGGAGGACTGCCGCACTGAAAAATCCACAAGTAATTATAAGGTGTGTCCTGTAAAATCTGCCTTAATGAAACTGACATGGAGAGGAGCTGGATTTGAAATGCTACCACTAAGGATGTCCCAGGACGCCAAGTGCTCTCCACATTGGACTTCAGTTCCTCCTGCTCGTTTCCCACATGTTTGTGAGTGTGGTTAGTGTGTCAATCATCTCATCGTACACCATGAACCATAAGTCCTCACACTGTTCAAAGATTGTTTAATACTTTAATAATGTCACTTAGGTGTGTCAGACTTAAGTCTTAATAGATCTGAGTGGATTTGAAGAGCAGGACTCAGGTGATCTGCCGTGTGTCTGCAGGTGAAGCAGCGTCAGGATGAGGAGAAGAGACAGCTGGTGTCCCTCAGAGATCAGCTGAGGCCGGTGGTCCACACAGAGCAGGTCAGAGACACTTGAACATTTTAATATTGATTCATGTTTATTGATTTGTGTTTGTTTGATTTCATTAACCTTCATTAGAGAGTGCTAGCATGAGTAGAGCATGATTAAAAGGTACCGCCAAACAAGCGTCCCCTCCCTGTCTCCTCTTACGTTTCCTTAAAGGGATACGCCACCTTTTTTTATTTTCATGCCTTGCCTCACTCCTGAGTCCATGACAAGCAGATGGACACCATTCTTTCAACTGTGCTCGCTAATTAGCTTAGCTCAAACACTGGGAGTCAATGGGAAGCGTTAGCCTACTTTTTCTCACAGTCATCAGAAAAACTCTTCAGCAACTCTTAACAGTCCTGTGTACTGTTGTGACTTGTTTTTTGCTGCATTATGTTGCTTAAACTAAGGCACCCTTACTTCGAAATCTGAAACTTCTGGTCACACATAATGACAAAAAGGGTGTTTTTTTTGTTTCTGTCTTCTGACATTAAATTTTTGTTGTTTTTAAAAAAGAAAATGAAATCAACTGGTTTTTAACATTTGTTTATCCTTTTTTGACCCTGATAACGAACAATGCCTTGTTATTACATATATATATATATTTTTTTCATTTATTAATCTTAATTCATTTATTATTAAATTTAGTATATCAAGATTTGCTTTGCTTCACTTCTTAAAAAAAAAAAAAAAGAAAAATGCCTTGAATTTAAATTTTAGTTATTGAATGTTAAAATAAATAAATCAAATAACCACTCAAACATAATACAGCAAAATCTGAGCTCACATTGGCTGAAAGCATACGTTCTGTAGCATCCAGTGGAGTTAGCCAGGCCTGATGGTTTTGTGCCTTTTAATTTCCTGTCTTGTATATAATGCACCAGCAAAACCAACGTAAGAGCTGGACAGAAATAAAATACTAAACAAACATTAGCTTAGTTTTCCCATTTGACACATTTTTCCTTTAACTGGCCTTAAAATGAACCAAAATATTATCAAACAACGTTTATAAACCGTTCACATGTCATTTTCACATACCTTGTTCCTACTTTTGACCTTTGCTAAAACTTTGCTTGACCTTTGCTTTTCTCTCCCTGTCAATCTTTCCTCAATGTTCCTGTCAACGTTGCCAGATTTTTCTACTGAAATAAGCAACCAGGTCAATAAAAACAAGCCCAAAACAAGCGACCTCCAGCTATTTTTTTTCTAACGTAATATAACAAAAGAGAAATCTACCTAAAGCATGTTTTTATTTTCAATTCTCAATTTCACAGTGACATTTTTTCTTATTTGTCTCCTCATTTACTTCAACATCCTTTTGTTTATAAAGAAGTGAAGGGAGGGGCTACTGTCATTTTTAACTCTGTTATCACTAAACAGTCTGTCTAACTTTAATTTTTGTAACCAAATGGTCATGGTCAGGCTTTTATCTAAGTTTTATGTTGATCCTCTACAGCTTTATTATTGAGAAAACAGTAACAGCTACATAAGAATTAAATTTAATTCCTGCTATAAGAATTTCTTTTTGGTGGAAACATCATTTTTGCCTCTTTACAGTAAAATTTACATTTGTGTTTGGAGTGGGACAAAATATTTTGTGTAACTTCTGAATTGAGTTTTTATTGGTAGTAGAGTGAGCATCAGATCCCTCCTGGTTTGGAGACACAACGAGCCCAAATGAGCAACTGCACTTTTGGAACAAGCCCAAAAAAATGCAACCTGCAACTGCCAATATCTACAAGCAACTTTTCAAAAAAAGAAGCAATTTCAGTTTTTTACATGTAGACATGCCCCTTCAAAATAAACTTCTACTTTAACAGGAAGTAACCAAAGCAAAAAAAAAAAAAAAAACCACAAATAAAAGTGCATAAAGACTGTAAATCCACTTCAGACCTTTACGCGTCCCTTGCTAGACTCTCTGAAGTCTGAACACCAAACCAGGAGGGGCGCAGACGTCTAAAAGTCTCCCAGACGGCTCAGATAACACGATCCTCACAGATTATCATGTTTTTTTGAGCCACTGACACAAAAATAAACCACAAACTGCAGCTTCAAATGTGATCTGTGTGTTTTTGTGTGCAGGAGACTTTACCAAAGCAGGTGTACAGCATGCATCAGCTGCTGGGAGACAAACAGTACGGGACGGAAAGATCTGGATTCCTCTACAAGAAGAGTGACGGGTAGAAGAAACTAAACTGAAACAACTCTCAGATCTCAGCAGCAGAACTTTAACTCCTCATGTGTTTGTGTTTCAGGCTGAGGAAAATGTGGCAGAAGAGGAAATGTTCAGCTCATAACTGTTACCTGACCATCGCACATGCTACTGTGAGCTCATCTTCACCAACACTGAGGGCACTTTAAAGCACCGTGGGGACTTCTGTAGACTAATGCTCTAAGGGCTGTGAAATAAACAAAAATGTGTTGTCTTTGGGACTTTTATAAATATAAAATCCTTTATCTCTGAGGCATATGTTTATTTTAGACATTTACATTGTGATAACCTCCAGGACATTTGTTTTAACTCTCTGTTTGGATGGGAAGGAGCAGTAGTAGCCAGCCCTTAGCTATATTTTTATATTTTTATATATTTTCATTATATTTTTATTTTACTTATTTTTATTTATAGTTTTCTTTAGATATATATATATTTATATATATTTGAATCTGTAATACTGAACTGCTACTGAATCTGAATTTCCCTGAGGAAGGTTTTCAAAGGAAATTAATAAAGTATTATCTAATCTAATCTAATCTTATTAACTTTGTAGTGACTTATATTATTGGAACAAGATGCCAAACTTAATTCTATAGATTATTTTTCATTTTAAGGTTAATTTTGAGTGGCAGGTTTAAGTAGGCCATAATGGATTAGGGCCAAGGGAAGAGTGAGTCAGCATTACAGTCTCTGAAACAGGGGTGCCAAACTCAATCACAGACGGGGCCAAAATTTTAAATACAGTCGAGGATGTGGGCCAAACAGGATCGATATTCTTAATGAACGGATGAAAACCACAACCTTTTAATCAGAAATATGAATTTGATCAGTATATTCATTTCTCTCGAGCTGAGTCACAGTAAAAGCACTGACCACTGATCAGAGTGTGATTAAAGCAATAGGAGGAGGAGCTGGTGCACAGATCCTGTAGCTGCAGCTGTTGCAGCTGTCGCAGTGCATTGTGGGATTTGTGATGTAAGTGGTGGGAGTGCCATAAATAGTAGACACATGAAGTGATGACAATAACTGCATTCTGCACATGTTGCAAAACTAAAAAGTAATTGTGCATTACCTTTAGACCTCTATATTTATCAGAATAACCAAGATTGTGATTTAATTGATCACCCCGAATTACAACACAAGTCCCATCAATCATGGAAAAAAATGGAAAATATATTCAAATCAGTCCAGCCCTTTATTTAGTACAGTTCCTCATCTATAATAATATATTCCCCCCAAAAAATGAATAAAACAAATATCTGTTTTATATCTAACTGACACTGATCTATCTGTTTTTGTCTCTCAGCCTAATAAACCTCCAACCAGACTCAACCTGCTCACCTGTCAGGTTAAACCCAGCGTGGAGGACAAGAAATGCTTTGACCTCATCTCACGTAAGACACAAACAACAAGACCAAATGTGGTTTGTGGCTCCATAAACTGTGTCTTCATTTTGTGTCCAGACGAAGCAGAGTATTTATTTATTTGTCAGTTTAGATACCTCGATAGGACACACTCAAAAGCTCCTAAGCTGCCATGTTGGTTTCTTAACTTAAAGGGATATGACATTTTTTTTGTTATATGTCTTGTTTCACTCCAGAGTCCATGACAAGCAGATAGACTCCATTCTTTAGACTGTGTTTGCAGTAATAAGGAAGAGATGGGCAGAGCTCACCCACTGCTAATTAGCTTAGCTCAAACACTGGGAGTCAATGGGAAGTGTTAGCCTGCCTCGGCCTACAGTCATCAGATAAACTCTTAAGCAAATCTAAACCTTCTGACTCATTTTTTACAGTGTTATGTAACTTTATCTTCTATTATCAATGTATTATCTTCTTCTACTCCTAAACAGAGGCTTTGTTTTGATGACCTCCTCCCGCGGTTGTTTGAGCTAGAGATGTGACGTTCGCAAACGAAGCCTCTGTTTAGGAGCGGTGGGCGAGCTCTGCCCGTGTCTTCCGTGTTACTGCAAACACAGTTTAAAGAATGGAGTCTATCTGCTTGTCATGGACTCTGGAGTGAAACAAGACATGAAAATAAAAAAATGTTGGTGTATACCTTTAATTCTGTATTCACTAGCAAACATGCCTCTGATCTTGCTGTGCTTTGACGAAAATCACACACTCTTAAGTCATAACATGTATTTGTCTCTCAGATAATCGGACATACCACTTCTTAGCTGAGGATGAAGCGGAGTGTGTGGCGTGAGTAAAATAAACCTCTTCTGTCAGAGTCCTGAATCTTGTTGAGACGTTTATGAAGACAGCATTAAAATGTGCATCTGTATGTTTGTGTGATTGCAGCTGGATCTCGGTGCTCAGTAACAGTAAACAGGAGGCCCTGAACATGGCCCTGGATGGGGGGAGGAAGGAGGGAGGCGGAGGGGAGAGCAGCGTGGAGGATCTGACCCGGGCCATCACCGACGACATCAGACGGATGCCGGGAAACAACAACTGCTGTGACTGTGGAGCCCCAGGTGAAATCTGTCCATCAGTTCATGCAGATCGGTTTGTGCCATCGTGATATTCAGAGTTACAGCAGAGCAGAACACCTTTAAAACTCTCTCTCTTACTCCAGACCCTGGGTGGCTCTCGACCAACCTGGGCATCCTCACCTGTATCGAGTGTTCGGGAATCCACAGGGAGATGGGCGTGCACGTCTCCAGGATCCAGTCTCTGAGTCTGGACAGCTTGGGGACCTCAGACCTGCTGGTAGGTTCAGTCTATCGTCCAAAATGAGCACTTTATGTAATTTTCAGACGTGCTTTGTTCTGTTGACCTACTGAGAAGCAAGTCTGCGGTGGTTTGCCCCTCCTCACCTCCTGTCACCTCCTCATTAAAGTTTATTATTATTATTATTATTATTATTATTATTATTATGAGTTTAGTTTCTTTTTTTGTTAATATGTTTATTTGGGAGTTTTGCATAGACATTATTGAAATAATTACACTGACAACTGACAGTTTGACATTTCCATATACATGTGTAAAAATAAATATAAATCACTGTAACCTGTCAAGTTACATCTTATCCTCAAAACAAAAATTGAGTCTATACCATTTCTTACAACACCAAATTGTACTCCCATTAAAGTTCTTTTTTTTCTACTTTTTACAAAAAACACACGTAAAAAATAAAAAGTAAAAATAGATAAATTAAAGAAAAATATATATATATAATAGAAGGTAAGAAGTGAATAAGTGAATGAGTGAGGTGGGGCTTTATGGGATTTACAGGTATTTAAAGAATTAAAACAGGCTATGAAAGAGTCCCATTTCTTGTGAAAAATGCTCATATTACCTCTGACAGAGTATCTGATTCTTTCCAGTTTCAAAAAGGACATCACTTCTCCAAGCCACCGAACACTGGAGGGATTATATAGTAGACTTCCATTGTAGAGGAAGGTGATGTCTTGCTATCAAGGAAGTAAAAGCTAAAACCTCTAACTGTCTGCGGTTTCGTTTCTCATGTATTTCTTTAGATAATTTCATGAAGCTAATCTTAGTCTAAAAATACATGATGTAATAACAGGGTAAAAAAATGAGTCACAACAAGCACACAGGACAGTTTAGAGCTGCTGAAGAGTTTATCTGATGACTGTAGGCAGAGACAGGCTAACACTTCCCACTGACTCCCAGTGTTTGAGCTAAGCTAACTAGCGATGAGCTCTGCCTGTCTTATCCTTGTTGCTGCACACACAGTCTAAAGAATGGAGTCTATCTGCTTGTCATGGACTCGGGAATGAGACAGGACATAAAACAAAAAAAAATGTTGGAAAAATGAATTGTTAACCCCTTACGAGCCAGTGGATCCTCGGGCAGGCGCCTCCTGGTTGTTCCAGAGTCTAAACTGAAGGTGATCGAGCTTTTCCATCAGAGCTCCTCGACTTTGGAGCAGCCTGCCTGGGGAGATAAGGCGCACAGAATCAATGATGTCTTTTAATTCACTACTTAAAACTCTTTTTTATGGACCTGCTTTTATGTGATGTCACCTCCTCATTAAAGTTTTACGCTCTTTTTAGCCAAGGAGCGGTGTTTTTGACAAGCATTTGTCCATCTAATTAATTAATTTATTTATTTATTTATTCATTTGCACATATTTGATAGAAAAGTCAAAGGAAACAGTGAATAAGATGAAGTCACATGTGCAGATGAGGTAGAAATCCACCACCTTAAGAGTTAAATACAGATAAAATGAACAGAAAAAACATTAAATCTTAGTAATAAAAGAAAAAAAACAAAAAACAAACAAAAAAGTACATTTTACAAAAATTAGTTTTATTTAATTTTTCAAAAATTTATTTAAAGTGCAAGAAAATTTGTCAAAATGTCTTAAACAAACTTGCCCAACAATGTTGGAAAAGATAGTTTTTTTTTCTTTATAATAATTTGTTCATCATTGTCAGTTCCCTTTATTCCTTTTGCTGACTCTTATTATATTTTATTTTCTATTACTAGATTACATACCTGTTTTCTAAATGGTAAATGATAAATTGCTGTTGGTACTTACTGCTTCACCTACAATGTTGTCTATTTATTTCAGCCTTTTTCATTCATTTTTGCAGCCTTCTGGTTTTTCAGGGTTGCCTTGGAAACATGAAATTTCCAACAGGTGTTTTCTGTAGATTATGAGTGATTGATTTGAGACAAAAGTGTCTCATATGTTCTGAAATCGCCATTCAAATATTAATATAAGTACATGAATAGTCTTATATCAATAATCATTAATCAGAAATCATGCCCTTTGCAGCTGGCAGGTGTGTTTGGAGTGTGTGCCATAAACTTTAGCAGCTGCTGCAAAACAAGTTCTCATCACTCCAAATCTAAGCTGTTATTATCCAGCAGTGCCACGCATGCACAGGGTGAACATGCAGACTCCACGCAGAAAGGCCCTGACCGACCGGGTTTGAACCAGCAACCCTCTTGCTGGAATAGCACTGATGCTTTTAGAGCCTCTGAATGAACTCCCTCTGGTTGAATCTTCTGTCGTCTCTCACGCAGTTGGCCCGGAACGTTGGTAACTCTGGATTTAATGAAATCCTGGAGGCGAACCTGCTGAGTCCGTCCATGAAGCCGTCCCAGCACAGCCACATGTAAGACCACAAACGCACAGGTCCTGAAAGGAGCCACGTGTTCAATCTGACGAGTTTGATCCAATGTCATTCAGAGCTGTGCGATGTCGTTCTTTCAGGGGGGAGCGCAAAGACTTCATCCTGTCAAAATATCAAGACGTCTATTTTGTGAGGCGGAGCCACAGCTCGACTGCAGCGATGAGATTTGGCCTCCAGGAGGCGACGAAGAACTGCGACATCTACAGCCTGATCCAGCTGTATGCTCAGAGGGCGGAGCTTAGCCAGCCGCTGCACTCACACATACAGGTACACACATTCAGAAACACAAATAAAACTAGAAAAGCACTCAGAGAGCACAGACCTCCGCCGAGCAGCTCAGTTCAGCAGTGGCTTACAATCATAGTAAAGTTTTTTAATGACTTGTAAAAACAAAACATGTACCACCAATCTAAGGTTAGGTTAAATATTAAATAAAAAATGAATATATATATATTTTTTTTAATTATTGGTGGGCCGTATTGAGTGAGGTGAAGGGCCGCATGTGGCCCCCGGGCTGCCAGTTGCCCACCCCTTTTATAAGGTATAATGATCTTACAGTTTTATGAGTTAAGGAAGGATGTCGTTTGTTTTTATTCTCTTACATGTCAAATTGATCATGGATTGTACAGGAGAGGCAAAAATAAGCCGCAAGCTTCTGCCTGTCCCTTTTTCAGTTACTGATAAGTTTGTGTTTAATGACTGTATTTTATGTTTTAACATTTATGGAACTGAAATGAAAATATTCATCCATTCAAATATGAAGGTACACACACATAAACAAACATATAAACTCACTTCAACATCACGTTTCCATGCCAACAGGAGAAAGGTGAGACAGCGCTCCATCTAGCCGTCCTATTGGCTGACAGGACGTCGCTGCACATCCTGGACTTCCTCGCCCAGAACTGGTCTGTTTACTCTGATGATGTTTTATCACAGTTTATGCTGATGTGTGCTCACCTGTGTTCTCACCTGTGTGCTCACCTGCTGATGTTGTGTTATTGTAGCTCTGATGTGGACGTGCAGACGTCCTCAGGGAACACGGCGCTGCACTACAGCTGTCTGCACAACAAGAGCGACTGCGTGAGGCTGCTGCTGAGAGCCCGGGCCAACACGCACATCAGTGAGACAACACACAGACACACACCTTTAATTAGCTTACCTGTTCAGTAGAGACAGGTGTGGGCTGCAGCAGGTCAGTCTGGTACCTGCATTCTTTCACTCTGAAGCCACGCAGCTGTAACTCCAGCAGGTTACCCATACCATGGGCACTAACACCCCACCATACCATCACAGATGCTGTCTTTTGACCTTTGCTCTGATAACAGTCTGGATGGTCCTTTTCCTCTTTAGCCCGGAGGACACCACGTCCATGATGTCCAGAAACAGTCTGAAATGTGGACTCAGACCACAGCAGACTTTTCCACTTTGCCTCAGTCCATCTCAGATGAGCTCGGCCCAGAGAACCCGGCGGTGTTTCTGGGCGTTGTTGATATTTGTCTTTGTCTTTGCATGGTAGAGTTTGACCTTGACCTTGTAGATGTAGAGATGAACTGTGTTAACTGACAGTGGTTTTCTGAAGTGTTCCCGAGCCCACATGCTGATATCCTTTACAGAATGATGCTGCTTTATAATGCAGTGCTGCCTGAGGGATCGAAGGTCACGGGCATTCAGTGTTGGTTTTCAGTCTTGCTGCTTTTGTGCACAGATTTCTCTGATTCTCTGAATCTTTGGATGATTCTATGGGCTGTAGATGATGAAATCCCTAAATTCCTTGCAATTGTACGTTGAGAAATATTGTTTTTAAAATGTTGGACTATTTTTTAAGTGTTAAAACTCGCCCCGTTCTTGCTTGTGAATGAGCCTTTCAGGGATGCTCCTTTTATAAACAATCATGACGTTCACCTGCACTGAAAAAACTCAGATCTAGGTGAGAGTATTTGTCCAATTTCAAGACAATAAAATCTCACTAGACTTATTCTAATCCACAATTTCCTCACATGTCTAGATTAAGATTTTGTTTGAAGCTATAAAAACTAAAAATAATTCCTAAGTTGCTTGTAATAATAACTAAAATCATCTGCCAATAAATCAAGACAAATTTAACTTGAGCAGATATTAAACCTTAATTTAAGACCCTCACTGAGTCAAGGTCAAGGTCAAGGTCAACTTTATTGTCCCTTAAGGGAAATTTGTCTTGGGCGTTGTGCTACATTATTGCTTCACAGGACATATAAGATTCTTAAAAATAAAATAAAATAACAATCACCTAAAAAAACAGGAATTAACAACTAAAACAGGACTAAAAACAGGAAATACATTACCATGACAACACAGAGACATACAGAGACATTGGACAATTTAAAGTACTAGAAAAAGTACCAAGTGCTAAAGTGCTTGTGTTCACTGCACGTTGCCCTATTGCACTAGTTTTTTTGCATTAATCAAGAGCTTCATAGAAGCTGGAGCTAATGATAATTTCAGATGATTTGTTTGGCACTTTGGTATACGAAATCTTCTTCCTGAAGGGAAAGTCAAACTTTCCTTGTTTCATTGGCAGATATTTTCTCTTCATTACAAGCAGCTCAATGTCTTATTTTTGCCTTTCTTTCCTTGAAGTAAGATATTTATCTGGACTGGTTAAGTGAATGTGGATTAGAATAAATGCTTAGACAAACACACTTGCCTAGATCTGAGTTTTTGCTGTGTGTTTACCTGTAGATTCTTCCAAACAGGTGTTCGAGCGTTCCTCAGCTCTCCCAGTCTTTTGTTGTCCGTGTCTCAGCTTTTTTGGGATTTGTTGTAGGCGTCAAATCCAAAATGATATTTTCCAAAACACAGTGTTTAGCAGTTTGATCATTAAATATCTTCACTTTGAAGAGTATTAGAGTGAATATAGGTTGAAAAGGATTTGCAAATCATTGTATTCTATTTTCATTATACAGTGTCCCAACTTCACTGGAATTCAGGTTTGTTTTTTGAAACTTCAGGATTATTTTTGATGTATGAGTAAGTGTGAGGTTATTTTGGAGCTGGAAACAGAGTTTTTGTAAATAAAGCTGCTCTGATGGTGAGAGTAAATCATTAGTGAGTTTTTGTGGACAGTTTGATGAGTCATTTTTCAGATTTTAGGACATTTTATTTAATTGTAAAAACTCTGAAATAAAGACATTTTTAAACATTCAGACTTTTTTAGCTAAATTGGGGAAATATTTTGGAATATAATAAATGAAATTATCCACTGGATTTACTTTTCTGGATGCACAAGAGCAGCTCCAGTGAATATTGTATTAATTTATCTTCACAGTTAAATATTTCTTCTGTTTGTGTTTAACCAGAGAACGAGTTGGGAGAGACGGCTCTGGACATGAGCCGCCGGCTGAAGAACAGTCACTGTGAGACGCTGGTGAGCTCCTGATCCGATCAGACGATCAATAATCAGAAATATTGATCAGGCTGCTGCAGACTGACTGTCCATGTGTCCTCACAGCTGCAGCAGGCTCAGTCCGGACAGTTCGACCATCACGTCCACGTGGAGTATGAGTGGAGGCTTCGCCACGACGACCTCTACGACAGTGATGACGACTTTGAAGACAAGGTAACCATGGCAACGGACGCAACCGGATTTATGTGCTCTGAAACACAAACCCGATTCCAGTGAAGGTGGGACACTTTGTAAAACATGAACAAAAACAGAATACAATGATTTGCACTGCAAAAACTCAGATCTAGGCAAGTGTGTTTGTTTATTTTCAAGTCAAAAATATCCAAAACTTATTCTAATCCACATTCACTTAACCAGTCCAGATAAATATCTTACTTTAAGGAATAAAAGGCAAAAATAAGGCACTGGGCTGCTTGAAATGAAGAGAAAATATCTGCCAATGAAACAAGGAGCGTTTGACTCAATGAGGGTCTTAAATTAATGTTTGTCTTATTATTGGCAAATTATTTTATTGATTATATTAAGCAACTCAGGCCTCATTTTTAGTTTTTATATCTTCAAATAAGATCTAAATGCAGACATGTAAGGAGAGTGTGGATTAGAATGAGTTTATTGAGATTTTTTTGGTCTAGAAATTGGACAAATACTCTCACCTAGATCTGAGTTTTTCCAGTGTACAAATCCTTCAGGCTTATATTCAATTAAAATCACAACACAGATGAGATTTTAAGGTTCAGACTGATAAAATGGTCTAAAAGTCTGAGTTCAGCTAGATGCTGCTATAGTAATCAACATCATTCCTCTCCAGATTATATTCATTATAGATATTAATGTTAATATTAGACTGATCTCTCTATCCATGGTTGTTATTGATTATTCATCGATAGTAACTATCTTTACAGCCATACAGACATGAGGACCCTCTTGAAAACGAGATTCCACATCTCAAGGGACTTACCTTTAATAAATTTATATTCATTATGTTGCTATACAGATAAAGATTGATTTAATCTTTATTCAGCAGAGACAAATGTGATGAGGACAGATTTATGATCTGGGCGTCCATGGGTTTGTCTCTATCATAAATTCTTATTTTTAGTCCCTTTGTCTCTGCTGGATGTATGTGTATATACAAATATATACAATTCCCAGCATAAATAAGTACACCCACTTTTAAAAGTAATGTAAGAATCAATATCTAAATGAACAGAAGAACATTTTCCAAAAGTTTTGACAAAGTTGAGTTTAACATAACATTTTTTTACCATAAGATGAAAATAAGGGTAGTATGATAATTATAATTTAGCTTTGCTCCCACCCCTTTGATTGGGGTGTACTCATTTTTGCATCCTGATCTTAAATTGAGAAAAATACTTTTTTTGTGTGCAACTAAAAAAAATCTTGTTTGTAATCAATGGCCCACATGTGGGGGAGTATTTTGTGGTATATTATGCCATAGAAAATGTTGATTTTGAAAGGAAACTAAAGGTTTTCTGACAAATCTGAAGGGATGTACTCATTTATGCTGAGCACTGTACATATATATATATATATATATATATATATATATATATATATATATATATACATATATACATATCATGTATCTATAAAATGAAGAGTATGGCTTCAGCCTGCTCTCTTGTAAAGGACCTTGAGATAACACTTGTTATGAGCTGGTGCTTTACAAATAAAGATAGACTGATTCTTTTATGATTGTCGCCTTGTTTTTTCCTGATAAAGAGGTCTTAGATTTGTACCATTCATCAATATTTTGTGTAATAAAGTTATATATTTTTAAAGATTTTCATTCCTGCTTTATTTAACAGAAGAACTTCATGAGAATTTAGGTTTTTATGCTTTAATCCATGTTTATATTTTACAAAATCCCTGTCCCTGTCTTCTGTCCCTCAAATCTTCAGTTTTCGTGCTCCGACTGTCTCGTGTCCCCTCTCTTTCAGAACGGTCCAGTGAAGAAGGAGCGCTCCTCCTCCTCCTCCTCCACCTTCACCTCCTCGTTCTCCTTCTCCTCCCGCCCCTTCAGCTTCAGTCAGTCCAACTCGTCCTCCGTCACCCTGAATTCTTCTTCCTCTGCAGCAGCTCAGGGTGGAGGTCTGCTCAGCGTGGGGCGGAGGCTCGCCATGGCCATGGACCTCCACACCCGTCCCTCCGGCCCCGTCTCCAGCCCGCCGCCGCCTCCCCCATCATCTCCTGCTCCTCCTCTGCCCCCGAGGGTCAAAGGTGAAGTAGCTCTGCCGAGGAGGTCGGATTTTTGACGGCTTTTGTTTGTTTGATGGCAAGATAGCCCGAAAACTAATGAACAGATCTTGATGAAATAATCCGGGAATGTTGGTCATGGCACAGGGAGGAAGGGTAAGATGTTGGTGATGACCAGAATCCAGATCCATGAATTTCTAAAGGATTTATTAATATTGTGAGATACAGCAGTTTTCCACATATACACTAATAACAACAAAAAGTTCTCAACAGATTTTGATGACATTTTTAGGGAATGCTGATCATGGCACAAGGAAAAGTTGATCAGAATTTGTCAGTGAACAAATCAGATTCAGGAATTTTCCACATTACCAGAAAGGGCAGTTTTCCACTTTCTCTAATAACTGAAAAAGTTTACATTGTTTTTTGATGATATTTTCAGGGAATGTTGGTCATGGCATTAGGAAAAACTTACTAGATTCAGCTGGTGATCCCTCTCTGGATGCAGATCTAGGATTTCAAGGATTTGTTTACATTGCAAGATAGGGAAGTTTTCTGCATTTTCATTAATAACTAAAGTTAGGAATGGTTTTTATTATTTCTTCAGGGAATGTTGGTTATGGCACAAGGAAGAAGAGGTTTAAATTAGGTGGGGATCCAAATCTGTGTGCAGATACAGGATGATTTTCAAGGATTTTGTTAGTATTGTAAGATGGAGAAGTTTTCTGCATATTTGCTAGTAACAGTAAGTTTATAATCAATTTTTGATTAAGTTTTAAGGGAATGTTGGTCATGGCTGAAGAGGAAGTGATCAGGTTTTGGCGATGATCAGAATATGGAAACAGATTTCAGAATTTTGTAAAGGAGTTGTTAAAAATGTGAGACAGAGCAGTTTTCCACATTTTGACAATAACTCCCAGGACAATGTTGGAAATGCTTTTGCGGGGTTTGTGTTCTTGTAGTTAGATATCTTTGTTCTTTGTCTTCATCATCTTGGAATAAAAACTGCAGCATGAAGGAAACTTCTGGACCTCACCATCAGTGAGGAAATAACACGGTTGACCAGATCGAACATGTCTGTCTTCTGTCGTCCTGCAGCTCCAAACGTTCCTCCCCCACCTCCTCCTGCTGGGGGTGAGGGAGGAGGCGAGGAAGATGAGGAGGAGGAAGGAGAGGTCTTCTTCTCGCTGACAGGGAACAGGAAGTCGACCCCGCCGCCCATCGCCGTGCGACACAAGAGGACGTGTTCTGAGTCCAGCAAACACGGTAACATCTCAGAGACAGGCCGTGATTAAAGTGTCAGAGAAACATGCTCATTAACACTGAGTGTGTGTGTGTGCATGTGTGTGTGGGGGTGTGTGTGTGTGTGTATGTGTGTGTGTGTGCGTGCAGATTACGGGTTGCCAACCAGTCCCAGGATCTACGGTGGTCCAGACTCCTCCTTCAGGAAGTGTGTGTGAGTATCTGATACACAATTAAAATATAAAAATATAAAAATAACATTATCTTACTGTCTTTAACTCTGCTCTGCCTGAATGTTTTTACTATCATATAAACAAATTAATTATTTGTGTTTTTTCTGTCAAGCAGGAGTAAAATCAAGAGGAGATTGTTAAATTAAATATAGTTTATGGAACAAATAGATTTGGCCATGATGCACATAAGTGGCAGTAGGTATAATGGGCAGACTAATTTTCCAGTTGCAGGTGTGCAGATTATTTAGTTGATGCTAAATTTACCTTATTGTACAGTATAAATTAAGTTTTAAATGTATTGTTTGGTGTTTAATTATATTTGTGGTATTTATTTATATTTTTCTATCATAATCATATAGTTTTGATGTTTTTTACAATTTTTATTTTAGATTGTCTTTATCTTTTTTATGATAAAACATTTTTTATTTTCATTATTGCAACAATTCAGTAAAACAGTAACAACCCTACAACAAACTACCCACCCACCATTCACCAACATTACAACCATCCTAGACCAACTGCATCAATGAAGACAATAAATACAGACACAGGGACCAACTCCAGAAAGGTCAATACAGCAACCAAACAAATCATGCCCTGCATCGAGGAAACAGTTAGTAAAAATAAAAAATAATGAAAAATACTTAGACAAATTAAAAATAAAAATAATAAGAGAAGAAATTATAGTCTATAAAATAATAGTAATACAAATAATAACAAACAATGTATACATCATTTAAACAACAACAATAATAGCTAACAAAAATATCTTTATCTTTTTAACATGGTTTCATAAATTTGTTGCTTTTTATTAATTCTTGGTTGCTGATTCTCGGTTTAATTGCTTTTCTTTTTTTCCTTGTTTCTTTTCTTATATATCCTTATCAATCATTTTAATGTATTTGTTTCTTTTATTTTAGCTATTCTGGGGTGCATTAGTCTCCAAATCCTTCTTGGCACCTTACTTATAATTATTATTATCTCTATTCCAGTGAAATATTACTTTATAAATGAACCTCTGCTGAGTGTTTTTTTTGCTTAGTAGATGTAAAAATTAGTGATTAATATGGGTATTATTTTCTAAACTTTTCTGCCTCTATGTAAAACACTTAGAACTGAAATTACATTTGTAAGTCATGAGCTATAAATACAAAGTTTGACTGATTTATGATAATTGATCATAACAACAGCCTAAGGCTTTTGCACAACACTGCATATGCACAGGACCATTACTGCCTCGTGTCGCATAAATCTTACAACACAAAGTTCAGGAATAACTTCCACAGTTTTTTTTCACATGTAGTCTAGTACATTGGTTCTGGAAGCAGCCAATAAGCTTCTATATATTTTAATTTTAGCAAAGTCTATCTCAAATTCTGAAAATCCTGAACTGTTGGACTGCACTGACCTCTGGTGGACTGATCATAAAGTTTCTGTCAGTCCTCTTCACCTCATCTGTGTTTGTTTCTCTCAGGCCGGCGTCTCCTCTCAGCTCCCTGACAGAACAACCGGAAAGAGGTACATATAATAAATATGAAACTTATTTTTCTCTCCTCCTGATGCTGTGAATGAATCATGAGTGGCCGGATAGAGACAGTGTGAGTTTTACAGCAGTTTTTAATTTAGTATTAGTTGTAGTTCTTTGCCTAAAATATATTTTAGTTTTAGTCATAATTTAGTCATCCACATTGTTTTAGTTTAGTCTAGTTTTAGTTGATGAAATTTCACAACATTTTAGTAGATGAAATCTACTGTAAATTCAGTCGACTAAAATATGAAGTGTAAAGGGTAAGACATTTTTATGTTTCCTTGAATTTCTGAAGTTAAGTTTTACACTTGGATAAAATGAAACATCTCCAAATAATCAGCAAGCACCTTTTGGTATTTTTTATCACTGCAACTCTGGAAAATCATTTCTTTATGCCTCTTTCTAAACAGAACTGTGCTCCAGATGTGCTTTAGCTCTGAACTCAGTCTGTTCCCCAGTTTAACTCCACTAACAGTTAGACAGAAACTTTTCAGTGTTGTACGCACACTTCTAACCTTTAAATTTCAATTTTCTCTTAAATACTTTACATGTGTGGATTTTTTTAGGTTTTCGGAGGGCTGACAGTGAAACTAGCTCCTCCCACTTCCTGCATCCTGCCAGTAAAGCCCCGCCCAGCCGTTCTCCAACCAATCAACGCTCTCAGAGTTTTGACAATGACAACAAAGGCCCCGCCCCCCAGCCTCTTCCTCGCAGATCATTGGTGAGATTTTCCAATGTTTTTGACTTCCTTTAAACCTCAAAAATTAAGATCAAACTCACTATAAATGCGAGAACAAACAAAGTAAAAGTGACGATAACAGCAGAACCTAAGTGTTTATTTATACTGACATTGTTATTACCTACACCAAGGAGCCGGCGTATGGTTGTTTATTTATTTGTTTGTTTGCTTGTTTTTTGTTAACAAGATTGAACAAAAACTACTGGATGGATTTTGCTGGAATATTCAGAAGTTGGTAATGGCCCAACTTAGAAATGATAACATTTTGGTGGTGATCCAGATGACCGCCGTTAGCCAACGATCGTTTTTGCTCAATAACTGTCTAACTAATAATGATATCAACATGATTCTGAGTGCTAGGTGTGGGTTTTCATGATCATAAATCATATTATGATGGTAACTTTATCATGGAAATATTGCTTATAGATGTAACAGCAACATGTGAACTAACTTTGCAGAGGTTTGTGCTCTCCGAGTGCTTTCTAGTTTGTTTGTTTGTTGGTTTGTTTGTTTGTTTGTTTGCAATATTACGCAGAAACTACTGGACGAATTTTGCTGACATTTTTTAGGAGATGTTGGTAATGGCCCAACTTAAAAATTAATTGATTTTGGTGGTGATATGTATATTTGTCTGGATGCAAGAAATTTCCAAATTTTCCAAAAAATCCCATCAGTTAATATTGGGTGGAATTATAAAAAATCATATCTCTGCTATTTTTAAACGGATTTGCTTCCAATTTCGCAGGATAATACGGGGTCCATGTCTCTATCATCAAGGTAAATTAAAGCAGGATCCGATCCAGATTGGTGTCATAAAATAACATTGAACTTTATAATGTGAAATCCCATGGACGACATTCATAATTCAAATAAAATCAAAATATCAATTGATGTTCCCAAAACTTGTTGTGTTCATACAGGATAACCGCCTCCACATATGTGCTGAGTTTGGTCTGGATCCTGGTATCTTTTACAGGGTTGTGGAAAAGCCACTGCAGACCTGATCTGCTTGGTGGAGGTCTACGCTCTCTGAGTGCTTTTCTAGTTTTAATATAAGTCAGGACATATTGTGTTTTCTGTTTCTGCCCCTTAGCCTCGTGGTTCTACGAGTCGTCGTGTTGAAGCTCTGTACGACTGTCAGGCCGATCACCACGATGAGCTGAGCTTCTCTGAGGGTCAGGTTCTGGTGGTGCTGGGACAGGAGGACAGTGATTGGTGGGTGAGTATCATCCTGTGATCTGATTGGTGCTTTCACAGATGGACCATCCACAGATCTGTACACCTTAAAAAAGTCTGGAATTTCTGTTGATTATTTCTCCCCTTTAATAAAACCAATTAGTATTTTATTTTATATCTTTGAAAGCCTGATTAGTCTCCTTTACAACGAGGTACAAGCTGTTAGGATGGAATGAGAAAAACAGCTTAACATGGGGTAGCACCACCCAAGAAAACAGGAAGAAAGCCTCCAGTTCTTCAGTGAAGCAAGGGTGAGGAACTGGTCCTTTTGGGGTGTCCCTGGTACCGAATAATGCTGCCACTCTGTACACACCAGCTTCCAGTATGCAGGGGATTTTGGCACCTTTTTTATGCCACCCACACATTTATCTGTGTTAAAATTTATCTAATCTCTGTGACCCACACACTGAGGAAAATTCTATTAACATCAATCAATCAATCAATCAATCAATCAATCAGTCTTTATTTGTACAGCTCCAGTTCACAATAAGTGTTATCTCAATCTACTGTACAATAGAGTAGGCTTTAGTCATACTCTTCATTTATAGATACACATATATATACATATACATATACATATATTACTCCTTTATTTACATGCTAGATGTTGACACGTATCTATACATACAACTTGTCTGTAACTGATGAACACCTATGCATTATGTCCTGAAAATAAATAAAAATATTTTGATTAAAAAAACACAAACAAATACATAAGATAAATATATTTTTATAGTCACACACATACGTCAAGAGATGTTTCCATCCAGACAAAAACAAATGGACTAAAAATAAAAATTTATGATAGCAACAAACCCATGGACTCCCAGAAAATAAATCTTTCCTCATCACATTTGTCTCTGCTGAATAAAGATTCAATAAATCAGTCTTTATCTGTATAGCATCATATTTGTCTTTGTTGAATATAAATTAATTTAAGTCAAGCCCCTTAAAATGTGGCATCTCGTTTTCAAGAGGGTCCTCGTGTGTGGTTGTAAAGATAGTTACTATGAATAATCAATACAACCATGGATAGAGAGATCAGTCTAATATTAACATTAATATCTTTAATGAATATAATCTGGAGAGAAATGATGCTGATTAATATAGCAGCATCTAGTTGAACTGCCATTAACCCTTTAAAGCCTGAAAACACAAATTATAGCCAGAAAATTCTAATTTTTTGGAGCTGAAATGTTTATTTCACTTTCTACTGAAATCCAAAACATTCAAAATTTCCATAAAATGTAACATTTTTTGTTTCTCGCGTGATACATTAGATGTTTTTTGGCAACTGATAGTCCACTTGAGGACATTTTTATCATTTATCTGAATGTATTTAGATGTCCTTTTGGTAATTTGTTGATCATATTGATTCGATAGAGATATCATAAAAGTATGTATCAAGTATGATACAACAGGCTTTAAGGGGTTAAAATGGGTTTAAATGGTCTAAAAGTACGAATTTATGTTAATTTATGACATTTCTGTTGAAAGAGAGATGAACAAAATTAAATACACGGTAGTTCCTGCACACACATATATCCTACATCAACCGAAGTTAATATCAGGAACTGTAATGATTGGGGCTAAAGGAACGGCCACATCAACATGCATGTATCCAAAAAGAAGATTTAAAAGCATGAAACACCAACCAAACAAATACATTTGATAAGAATGGTCTTATTTCCCTCAAAATTTAAGACCTCTAACTGATATAAAACAGACCCTCTGAGGGTCTGCAGGACCCCTGGTTCACGTTTATTTGTCTTTTGTTCGCAGCACGGCTACATCGAGGACGAACCGGACCAGAGAGGTCTGTTCCCGTCTTCCTTCGTCCAGCCACTGATAGACTGAAACAAACCTGGACCTGGACTATAAAAGACCAGATTCAATCTGACACAGACCTGGGGGCCTGTTCAGATCCAGAACCAGAACCTGGAGCTCCAAGGAACTGATTGAAAGAATCCATTGAACTTTCATGAACCAGGTTGGACGTTCTGGACCACAAAGATCCAGTCTTGACTGAGGTCACATGATCACGTCGCAATGGTGATGGATCAGCTGTGAGGGAGCAGATTATGATGACACTCTGATTTATTTATGTATTTATTTATTTAAGATATTTTTTATATGAGCACAGAACACTGCAGATCAAACTGTCACACTGGAGTGTTTTATTTTGAAGTTCAACCTCTCCAGACCTTCAAAATAAAACACGCGCACAGACCACTGAGGCTCATTTATGCTCCATGTGTTTGAAACACACACAGATACATCCAAAGCTTTTTTTCTGCGCTTTACTTCATTTTTGTTCATATTTCTGCAGTAACACTATAAATCAAGGGGGGGCAGTGCTGAGCTGTTTAGCCAACAGTTTAAGCCAAAACTGCAAAAAATAATAAAAGAAGAATACTCCCTAAAATGGTAGAAGTTGTGATGATTGTAGAGTGGGGGTCGTTGTGAGACAGCGTCCTCTAGTGGACGAGTTTGTAAACCCCGGCCTTACCTTACAGCTGAGAATGTGCGAATGGTGACGGTTGAATACTTTAAACTGTACAGCTCCACTTTCATCCATTTCAGGAGCATAAGTGAGCCTTTTCTCTGATCTCTTATTCTTATTGATCCTGTGGAGACCCCACCGCACACACAGTCTGTCACTGTCCTATTTCAGGCTCCGCCTCCTTTTTGGGGCGGAGTTTAAAAGGTCTAACACGAAACCTGAGCACAAAAGATTGTTGAAGATCTGAAAGTACAAGAGAAATAAAGTTTTCTGATAACTAAGACAGCATCCATTAATTTGAGATGTGGAGCTTTAAGCTGCCTTCAGGAGCACAAACATTGACGAACTTCATTCCCTACAGCAGCAAACTACTGCCACCACTTATGAATGAACTAGGCCATCTTTTTTTAATACATTTTGTGATTTAAATGGATTTTTAAATCAAATTAAAAGAAAGTTTTTCCTTTGGAAGCCCTCACACCAAGTCCTAACAGCACATGAGTGTCAGATTTATTTACAACGGAGGATTTAGAAGGGGAAATATATGATGAATGATCTGGAGAAGACACAAGTTCATACATCTTTACCTCTGCCAGAGAGCTATGTTTTCACCAGCATCTGTTTGTCTGTTAGCAAGATTACGCAAAAACTACTGGACGGATTTACATGAAAATTTTACCAGAGGTGTGATTTGGTCCAAGGAAGAAGCCATTAAGATTTGGTGGTGATATGGATATTTGTCTGGATGCAAATAATTCCCAAAATTAAAAAAAAGTTAACATTGGGCGGAATTAAAAAAAAAGATCATATCTCTGCCATAACTTTATGGATTCGCTTTAAATTTTACAGGATAATATATATAATATGTCTCTATCATCAAGGTAAATTTCATGTGGATCCGATCCAGACTGAGGTCACAACATTGAAGTTTATAATGGGAAATTCCATTAATTTCTCCTCTGCTGCTGTGAGGGGTTTTCTCCCTTTACGTTATCATGGGAATTGTAGTTTATTTGCAAACTGACATCAACGTTTTTCAAGCCAATGTGACTCCATTTCTTCCCTTGCAGTACCGGCAGAAGAGCTCTCCTCATGCAGAGACATGAGCAGAGACTCAGCCGTCCAATCAAAGCGCTTGATGATCCAGAATTTTGTTTTTCACAGGGGTTGTGCAAAAGCCACTGCTGTAACCTGTCTAGCAGAGGTCTATGCTCTCTAAGTGACTTTCTAGTTAAAGATGTGTTGATGGGAAAACAACAACCACAATTGTAGACTTTCAAAGTGAGGTCTGTGATTGGTCGAGTCTGCTAATAAATTTTGACTATGGATGATGTATACAAATACATATATTAACTCCTTCACTAACTCCAATTGGTTTTGTATTTTATCTCACTGTAAAGCCTGATTAGTCACCTTTACAATGAGGTACAGCTTGTAAGGATTGTACATTCGTGGAATGAGTAACGCAGCTAAATGTGTGGGTAGCACCCAAAAGAAATGTGTCAAAGGGTGAGGAAGTGGTCCTCCTGGGGTGTCGTCTTCCTTCATGGTCTGTCTTTGGCTTCATGAGTCTCACAGAACTTGTTGAGGAACTTTGCAGCAGAGTTTTGCTTCCTTACCAACAAACCAACAAGAAAAGAGTGCAGAAATTTTGGTAGCAGCTTCTTTTCTGAACAAAGGCAGAAGAGACACTTATCTGACTTATCTTTCAGGTGAATATTATTTCTGTTAACATCCGAAACTAAAGCCACTTCACAGTTCATGTGTTTTCTTTGTAAAAGGACAAACAGACAAAAAGCAACCCATTAAAAAAGTTTGTAAACATATTTTGATTAATTGTTCCTCCTCTTTAAAAACAGCAATTGCTATTGTATTTTCTACCCTTGGGAAGCCTGATTAATAACCTTTACAATGAGGTACAACTTGTAAGGATTGTGCATTTGTGGAATGAGCAACACAGCTGAACGTACATGTAACTCCAAAAAGAAATGTGTCAAAAGGGTGAGTCTGTTGGGGTGTTGTCTTCCTTCATGGTCTGTCTTTGACTCCACCAGTCTCAGCCATGGATTTACCACTGGGCTGATTGGGGCGGTGCCCAGGGCCTCCGACCTCTAGGAGGCCTCCTAGTCCAACTTACTGTGTCGCCCTGCCTTTGATTTTATTATATTTTATTATTATATCTAAACTCAAAAAAATAAAGAAATGACACAATTTCTGCTTTGAAATGCAAGAAAATCTGAATTAGTTTTGTATGTATATATATATATACAAAAAAAATAACAAGTCACTTTTTAGCATAATTTTTTTCAGGGTCTGAAATTGAAAAAAAGTCATATGTTAGCATGTCGTTTTTTTCAAAGATCTGAACTGAGGGAAAAGTGTTTATAACTCATTTTTCAGGTTAAATATGACCAAACCTTCTGCACCAGCATGTTCTCCTGCCTGAAAAGGTCCCAAAAAAACACTTTTTAGCTTTTTTTTTTTTCATGAAATTGAAAAAAAGTCATATGTTAGCATGTTGTTGTTTTTTGAAAATCTGACCTGAGCGAAACATGCCTATAAGTCCATTTCTAGGTCAAATATGACCAACCTTCTGCATCAGCATGTTCTCCTGCCTGAAAAGGTCCCAAAAAGTCACTTTTTAGCATAATTTTTTTCAGGGTCTGAAATGGCAAAAAAGTCATATGTTAGCATGTTGTTTTTTTCAAAAATCTGACCTGAGGGAAAAGTGTTTATAACTCATTTTTCAGGTTAAATTTGACCAAACCCTTCCGCACCAGCATGTTCTCCTGCCTGAAAAGGTCCCAAAAAGTCACTTTTTAGCATTTTTTTTTCAGGAAATTGAAAAAAAGTCATATGTTAGCATGTCGTTTTTTTTGAAAATCTGACCTGAGCGAAACATGCCTATAAGTCCATTAGTAGGTCAATGTGACCAAACCTTCTGCACCAACATGTTCTCCTGCCTGAAAAGGTCCCAAAAAGTCACTTTTTAGCATTTTTTTATTTTTTCAGGAAATTGAAAAAAAGTCATATGTTAGCATGTCGTTTTTTTCAAAAATCTAACCTGAGGGAAAAGTGTTTATAACTCATTTTTCAGGTCAAATATGACCAAACCTTCCACACCAGCATGTTCTCCTGCCTGAAAAGGTCCCAAAAAGTCACTGTTTAGCTTTTTTTTTTTTTTTGGGAAATTGAAAAAAAGTCATATGTTAGCATGTCGTTTTTTTGAAAATCTGACTTGAGGGAAAAGTGTTCATAACTCATTTTTCAGGTTAAATAGGACCAAACCTTATGCACCAGCATGTTCTCCTGCCTGAAAAGGTCCCAAAAAGTCACTGTTTAGCACTTTTTTATTTTTTCAGGAAATTGAAAAAAAGTCATATGTTAGCATGTTGTTTTTTTCAAAAATCTGACCTGAGGGAAAAGTGTTTATAACTCATTTTTCAGGTTGAATATGACCAAACCTTCCGCACCAGCATGTTCTCCTGCCTGAAAAGGTCCCAAAAAGTCACTTTTTAGCTTTTTTTTTTTTTTTCATGAAATTGAAAAAAAGTCATATGTTAGCATGTTGTTTTTTTTTTAGAAAATCTGACCTGAGCGAAACATGCCTATAAGTCCATTTCTAGGTCAAATATGACCAACCATCTGCACCAGCATGTTCTCCTGCCTGAAAAGGTCCCAAAAAGTCACTTTTTAGCATTTTTTTTTTCAGGAAATTGAAAAAAAGTCATATGTTAGCATGTCGTTTTTTTTGAAAATCTGACCTGAGCGAAACATGCCTATAAGTCCATTAGTAGGTCAATATGACCAAACCTTCTGCACCAACATGTTCTCCTGCCTGAAAAGGTCCCAAAAAGTCACTTTTTAGCACTTTTTTATTTTTTCAGGAAATTGAAAAAAAGTCATATGTTAGCATGTCGTTTTTTTCAAAAATCTAACCTGAGGGAAAAGTGTTTATAACTCATTTTTCAGGTTAAATATGACCAAATCTTCCACACCACTATGTTCTCCTGCCTGAAAAGGTCCCAAAAAGTCACTGTTTAGCTTTTTTTTTTTTTTTGGGAAATTGAGAAAAAGTCATATGTTAGCATGTCGTTTTTTTGAAAATCTGACCTGAGGGAAAAGTGTTTATAACTCATTTTTCAGGTTAAATTTGACCAAACCTTCCGCACCAGCATGTTCTCCTGCCTGAAAAGGTCCCAAAAAGTCACTTTTTAGCATTTTTTTTTTCAGGAAATTGAAAAAAAGTCATATGTTAGCATGTCGTTTTTTTCGAAAATCTGACCTGAGCGAAACATGCCTATTAGTCCATTTGTAGGTCAATATGACCAAACCTTCTGCACCAGCATGTTCTCCTGCCTGAAAAGGTCCCAAAAAGTCACTTTTTAGCACTTTTTTATTTTTTCAGGAAATTGAAAAAAAGTCATATGTTAACATGTCGTTTTTTTCAAAAATCTGACCTGAGGGAAAAGTGTTTATAACTCATTTTTCAGGTCAAATATGACCAAACCTTCCACACCAGCATGTTCTGCTGCCTGAAAAGGTCCCAAAAAGTCACTTTTTAGCTTTTTTTTTTTTTTTTTCGGGAAATTGAAAAAAAGTCATATGTTATCATGTAGTTTTTTTGAAAATCTGACTTGAGGGAAAAGTGTTCATAACTCATTTTTCAGGTTAAATAGGACCAAACCTTCTGCACCAGCATGTTCTCCTGCCTGAAAAGGTCCCAAAAAGTCACTGTTTAGCACTTTTTTATTTTTTCAGGAAATTGAAAAAAAGTCATATGTTAGCATGTCGTTTTTTTGAAAATCTGACCTGAGGGAAAAGTGTTTATAACTCATTTTTCAGGTTAAATATGACCAAACCTTCTGCACCAGCATGTTCTCCTGCCTGAAAAGGTCCCAAAAAGTCACTTTTTAGCATAAATTTTTTCAGGGTCAGAAATTACAAAAAAGTCATATGTTAGCATGTCGTTTTTTAAAAAAATATGACCTGAGGGAAAGTGTTTATAACTCATTTTTCAGGTCAAATATGACCAAACCTTCCGCACCAGCATGTTCTCCTGCCTGAAAAGGTCCCAAAAAGTCACTGTTTAGCTTTTTTTTTTCGGGGTCCACAATGGCACAAAATCATATGATAGTATGTCGTTTTTTTCAAACATCTACCTGAGAGAAAAATGCTCATAAGGTAGAGGTAGGACTTGTAAGGATCACACATTTGTGGTATGATAAACGCCCTCTTCTCCTGGAAGACAGCCTGCAGTTCCTCAGTGAAGCAAAGGTGAGGAACCGGTCTCCTTGGGGTGTTGTCTCCCTTCATGATCTGTCTTTGACTTCACCAGTGTCACAGACCTTGTCCAGGAATCTGGCAGCATGTTTCTGCTTCCTTATCAACAAGCCAACAAGAGAAGAGTGCAGGAATTTTCACGGCAGCTTCTTTTCAAAACCAAGGCGGAGGAGACACTTATCTGACTCATCTTTCAAGGGAAGTTTATCTCTGTTCACATCTGAAACTAAAGCCACTTCACTGTTCATTTACAGTAGTTGTGTGTTTTCTTTTCAAAGTAACTGACAAAAACGTGAAACATTAAAAAAGTTGGGGGACAGATTTTGATTGGTTAATTCTCCCCTTTTAATAACACCAATTGGTATTGTATTTAATACTGTTGGAAAGCCTGATCAATCACCTTTACAGTGACGACTGCACATTTGTGGACTGAAAATCACAGCAAAACTTGTGGTTCCCGCCCTGTCAAAACACGCGTCAAAATCCCTTCTTAATTCTACGTTTATTCAGTAAAGCAAAGGTGAAGAACCGGTCTTCTTGGGGTGTTATCTTCCTTCATCTGTCTTTGACTTCACCGGTCTCATCGAGGAATCTGGAATCTAAGTCATTTTTCAGGTTAAATATGACCAAACCCTCTGCACCAGCATGTTCTCCTGCCTGAAAAGGTCCCAAAAAGTCACTTTTTAGCTTTTTTTTTTGGGAAATTGAAAAAAAGTCATATGTTAGCATGTCGTTTTTTTGAAAATCTGACCTGAGGGAAAAGTGTTTATAACTCATTTTTCAGGTTAAATATGACCAAACCTTCTGCACCAGCATGTTCTCCTGCCTGAAAAGGTCCCAAAAAGTCACTTTTTAGCTTTTTTTTTTTTTTCATGAAATTGAAAAAAAGTCATATGTTAGCATGTCGTTTTTTTCAAAAATCTGACACCGAGCGAAACATGCCTGTAAGTCCATTTCTAGGTCAAATACGACCAAACCCTCTGCACCAGCATGTTCTCCTGCCTGAAAAGGTCCCAAAAAGTCACTTTTTAGGATTTTTTTTTTTTTTTGCGAAATTGAAAAGAAGTCATATGTTAGCATGTCGTTTTTTTGAAAATCTAACCTGAGGGAAAAGTGTTTATAACTCATTTTTCAGGTCAAATATGACCAAACCTTCCACACCAGCATGTTCTGCTGCCTGAAAAGGTCCCAAAAAGTCACTTTTTAGCACTTTTTTATTTTTTCAGGAAATTGAAAAAAAGTCATATGTTAGCATGTCGTTTTCTTGAAAATCTGACCTGAGGGAAAAGTGTTTATAACTCATTTTTCAGGTTAAATTTGACCAAACCTTCTGCACCAGCATGTTCTCCTGCCTGAAAAGGTCCCAAAAAGTCACTTTTTAGCATTTTTTTTTCAGGAAATTGAAAAAAAGTCATATGTTAGCATGTCGTTTTTTTTGAAAATCTGACACCGAGCGAAACATGCCTGTAAGTCCATTTCTAGGTCAAATACGACCAAACCCTCTGCACCAGCATGTTCTCCTGCCTGAAAAGGTCCCAAAAAGTCACTTTTTAGGATTTTTTTTTTTTTTGCGAAATTGAAAAGAAGTCATATGTTAGCATGTCGTTTTTTTGAAAATCTGACCTGAGGGAAAAGTGTTTATAACTCATTTTTCAGGTCAAATATGACCAAACCTTCCACACCAGCATGTTCTGCTGACTGAAAGGTCCCAAAAAGTCACTTTTTAGCATTTTTTTTTCAGGAAATTGAAAAAAAGTCATATGTTAGCATGTTGTTTTTTTCAAAAATCTGACCTGAGGGAAAAGTGTTTATAACTCATTTTTCAGGTTAAATTTGACCAAACCTTCCGCACCAGTATGTTCTCCTGACTGAAAGGTCCCAAAAAGTCACTTTTTAGCATTTTTTTTTCAGGAAATTGAAAAAAAGTCATATGTTTATGACTTTTTTTTTATAGTATTTTTTTTTTTCAGGAAATTTAAAAAAAGTCATATATTAGCATGTTGTTTTTTTTGACAATCTGACCTGAGCGAAACATGCCTATAAGTCCATTTCTAGGTCAAATATGACCAAACCTTCTGCACCAGCATGTTCTCCTGCCTGAAAAGGTCCCAAAAAGTCACTTTTTAGCTTTTTTTTTTTTTTTCGGGGAATTGAAAAAAAGTCATATCTTAGCATGTCGTTTTTTTGAAAATCTGACCTGAGGGAAAAGTATTTATAACTCATTTTTCAGGTTAAATATGACCAAACCTTCTGCACCAGCATGTTCTCCTGCCTGAAAAGGTCCCAAAAAGTCACTTTTTAGCTTTTTTTTTTTTTTTTTTCAGGAAATTGAAAAAAAGTCATATGTTTATGACTTTTTTTTATAGCATTTTTTTTTTTGCGAAATTGAAAAAAAGTCATATGTTAGCATGTTGTTTTTTTTGACAATCTGACCTGAGCGAAACATGCCTATAAGTCCATTTCTAGGTCAAATATGACCAAACCTTCTGCACCAGCATGTTCTCCTGCCTGAAAAGGTCCCAAAAAGTCACTTTTTAGCTTTTTTTTTTTTTTCTGGAAATTGAAAAAAAGTCATATGTTAGCATGTCGTTTTTTTCAAAAATCTAACCTGAGGGAAAAGTGTTTATAACTCATTTTTCAGGTTAAATAGGACCAAACCTTATGCACCAGCATGTTCTCCTGCCTGAAAAGGTCCCAAAAAGTCACTTTTTAGCACTTTTTTATTTTTTCAGGAAATTGAAAAAAAGTCATATGTTAGCATGTCGTTTTTTTGAAAATCTGACTTGAGGGAAAAGTGTTTATAACTCATTTTTCAGGTTAAATATGACCAAACCTTCTGCACCAGCATGTTCTCCTGCCTGAAAAGGTCCCAAAAAGTCACTTTTTAGCATAAATTTTTTCAGGGTCAGAAATGACAAAAAAGTCATATGTTAGCATGTCGTTATTTTCAAAAATCTGACTTGAGGGAAAGTGTTTATAACTCATTTTTCAGGTCAAATATGACCAAACCTTCCGCACCAGCATGTTCTCCTGCCTGAAAAGGTCCCAAAAAGTCACTGTTTAGCTTTTTTTTTTCGGGGTCCACAATGGCACAAAATCATATGATAGTATGTCGTTTTTTTCACACATCTACCTGAGAGAAAAATGCTCATAAGGTAGAGGTAGGACTTGTAAGGATCACACATTTGTGGTATGATAAACGCCCTCTTCTCCTGGAAGACAGCCTGCAGTTCCTCAGTGAAGCAAAGGTGAGGAACCGGTCTCCTTGGGGTGTTGTCTCCCTTCATGATCTGTCTTTGACTTCACCAGTGTCACAGACCTTGTCCAGGAATCTGGCAGCATGTTTCTGCTTCCTTATCAACAAGCCAACAAGAGAAGAGTGCAGGAATTTTCACGGCAGCTTCTTTTCAAAACCAAGGCGGAGGAGACACTTATCTGACTCATCTTTCAAGGGAAGTTTATCTCTGTTCACATCTGAAACTAAAGCCACTTCACTGTTCATTTACAGTAGTTGTGTGTTTTCTTTTCAAAGTAACTGACAAAAACGTGAAACATTAAAAAAGTTGGGGGACAGATTTTGATTGGTTAATTCTCCCCTTTTAATAACACCAATTGGTATTGTATTTAATACTGTTGGAAAGCCTGATCAATCACCTTTACAGTGACGACTGCACATTTGTGGACTGAAAATCACAGCAAAACTTGT